>CM052139.1:15058451-15291314 GCA_028454255.1 Halictus ligatus | reverse complement strand
CGAAAACGTTGCGTGATGGAGCAATTCTACTTTCAGATTCGGTTTTACGATGACAAAGTGTATAAGAATCACCCAACAGGTATTGCAAAACGATTTTGCTGTTGGACAGTGTTATTAATCCTATAAGGATGATGCTCTGATTTATTTAAATAATTCGAAAAGTAAAACTACTTCTTTACCCCCTTTTTTTAACTTTGCACACTACAACATATTACTTATCCGAGTTATTCAATAGTTTTTCAAAATTTACGATATAGAACGCGTGATTAAATTTAATCAGCTGCATAGATTAAGGATTTTACATTGAAGCAATCAATTTTGAAATGCAAATTTTAGCACCACTGAATTTTTATCAATTTTAATGTCTGCAAATTAGAAATGCATATTTATTAGCATCACTCTTATTTTGGGATTATTATTTCATAGAAGCTTCTCAAGCTCCATTTTAACGTAGTGCAATCATTGAAGACCGTACTAGATAGTTTCTAGTAGTTAGGGGTTCATTAGGTATTTTTCTATAGGAAACATGGAATAATAAAATTGGTTGATAAATAGGAAGAAAATTAATTCGACTTGGAAAATTGATCAATGCAGGTGTCATTCACCAGTTTCAGATTTTATTTATATAAATAAATAATAAATTATTATTATTTATATAAATAATAAAGTTCTATAAAGAACTCGCTAAGAAACTTGAAGCAACATTTAAAGAATGTTGTGTACGTAAAGAAAAGTTAATGCAACAAAGATGTTCTTAGACGGTTATAATTGAAATTATTTAGGTATTACCGTAATTTTCAAGTTCGTATACAGCACGTGGCGCCTCCCTGGTTAAAAAATGTATCGCGTCTTGATCCCCTAACCAATCGGATCCTTTGACAGTGTCGTACATATGGTATAACCAGCTGTCTTCACTTTCGTCGCCGATTGCTGCATTTATGCCACCTTGTGCAGCTACTGTGTGAGATCTTGTCGGAAATAATTTTGTTACCACTGCTACACGATACCCTTTACTTCCTGATTAACGGAGAAAGGTGTAAATGAAATTTCTCAGAATTGTACACCGATCTATTTCCTTACTTATCTATTTAAACTGTTAAACAGTATGAGTATTTGAAGAAATCAATTGTTTACGCTAACGTTCGTAAAATAGTTAAGGATAATGAAAAAGTACCTTTCCGAAGAGAAAGGAGTCTCCTGGAAAAAAACCATTCTATTTTCTGTTCTAACGTCTAATTATTTGATCGCTCATTAACACTTTACCTGCCGGAAGCATGTCGATAGGATTTTCAATAACTGTACTAAATCAAAGAGGGCTTAAACAAAAAAATTATTAGATTGGATTATTAGGGAATATTTTACTTCTTAAATAATTATGAAATAATTAAGGATTAGCTGAGAATTGTGGATTCTTAAGAGCCATCGAATAATTGCCGGTAGGTAATGTGTGTGAACAAATAATAGTAAAAGTATTGTATTAAACTAACTAAGAATCATATAAATAAATGTTACCTAAACCGAACGCAGCCCTTAAACCCGCACCCCCAGCGCCGACGATCACAACATCGTAACAGTGATCGATCATAGGATAATTCTGTAAGAAGCATTTTCAATTTTCTATATTCGCAGTGTCAATGCTACAATTAACTTGCAAATTAATAATACCACTACGTCACAATGACGGGTTTCAAGTTTGTTGGAAAGATGCATTCATAGGGATTTTTAATATAATGCTACGACACTTCAAGGCACAACAAGAATGTGATTCTGCACATTTATTTACGTTGAGAAACATACAGGATGTCCCAAAAATGTTGGACTTCCTTGAAAGGGGCGATTCCCAAGGTCATTTGAAATAACATTTTCTTTTGCGTAAATGTTTGAAATGAAAAACATGGACCAATCAGAGCGCGACTACAGCGGATAAATTCCGGCTCAGCCAATGTCAACCATCACGCTTATCGGGACCTGTCGTCGAGCTGGGATCCGTCCTCCGTAGCAGCGCTCTGATTGGTCCTCGCTTTTCGTTAATTTCGTTAATATATAATGAATCGTCCCTTTCAAGGAAGTACAACGTTTTTGGGACACCCTGTACGTGATTGAGCAGCCAAAAAGATTTGGGATCGTTGAATACGACACAAATTGTACAGTCTCTTGATTTTGATTGGAACGAATTAAATGTAATATCAGAAAACTGTTTGCTCTTTTATTCGAACACTTTTGTCTCCCTGGTAGTCCGAATGTGGGAGGCTCTACTGTAATATTTTTTCTAATATCAGTACAATGAATTCTTGCTATATGACAGTGATGCTCGCCACCGAGGCCTCGGTCGTCGAGGAGTGTAAACATAATCTGTGTGAGACCAGGAGACCACTACAAATCCAATAACTAAACTTCTTTACTTTTCATTATTTTTCTATGGGATTTTCACCAACATATTCATGGCATTTTTTTGACACCAAATACGATATAATTCCGATGACATTAACTTCTGTAATGAACGACGAAAGTTACTTCCCATTACAATTATATTAACGGAAGATTAGTCTAAATATGATTCGAATGATATCGTGTTTGGTATCATTTTAATCAGAAAAATTCCACATATATACTGATGAAAGTCCCGTAAAAAAATAATGAAAAATGAAGAGCTTTTGTTATTTTGGTATTAGGTATGTTATAAGCCTCGGCGATCGAGATCTCTCGAACTACTTGGCCCCACACGGGGTATACACAGCGGTAGTGGAGATAATTCCGCGGCATTTATCGGCCATGCCTCTGCGACATATAGAGATAATTCACTGTATTACGATGTAAATCGATAATAATCCTGAATAAATGCATTCTGGTTATTTTTATATAACGATATAAAAAAATTAGTTTCAATGTTTCGCAGATCTAGTGTTAATGAATACATAGAAATAATATATATCGAAAACTTGTTACGTTATCACTGTTCTCCTTTCCACATTTCGCTTTCTCCGCCGGACTGACGTTTACATGAAAACCCCGCAGACCTTTCTTACCGATGCGTCGAGGTTGTGTCGCGAAACGCTGGAAAAGTCGAACAGTATAAATACGATGGCGGTGCACGATGGGTTTCGCAGGTCGTTAGTCCTTACAAGAAATCCTGATAACCGATTTATGGATCGTAACATCGCAACCGCGTAGAAGTGTGTGTTCTTGTCACGATCCCCGGTCTCCGGACGTACGGCACGCGAGAAACCTTGATTCTCGGTCGTTCGTCATTTGATAAAAGAAACGGGACAGTACGCTACTTTCAGGGAGCAAGGGGAGCAAACACAGTACTCGATAAATTACATTTTCTGGTAACGAAAAAACTTTTTCCCATGTACGAGCCGAGCCCCGTTCGCTGGGGCCAAAACGATTAACCGCGTTCCAAGCTTACTTTCGTTTCGCTAGCAAAGTACCCTTTCCCCCATTGAAAATATATCTTAACGACGAAGCTTACTGTTAGTGCCATTCAGTGAGAAAAATTGAAAGGACTTTTGAAAATGGATATGTAATATTCAATAAATTTTCGCTTTTTATTACGTGAAGTTAATCGATTTGGCGAACGAGCATCTCATGCGTTACTGCAGTCGTCTGGTTCTAATTTTTTAGATATTCGTCGACAATCTCGTTGATATTTGATACGTATCCCTTCCGAACGACGTCTTGTCATTACTTCATGAGTAAGTTGTTGACAATGTTAAAGTTGTTAAATAGTTCAGAGATTTAATCATAATCGAATTATATGGATTTCTAAATATAATAATTATGATACGTCGGTCCAATTTTTAATCGAACGAAAAGAAATTCGTGCTCTGATAAATTGCATGATAAACCAATGATCTTGAGAACGATTAGGCTCAAAATAACCTTACCTAGATCTGACCCACATGTTTCAGAATACAGACCTCCATTTTATCGCAAAATACTAACTCTACCTATTTAAGACACGACTAAGCGTTTTGTGACTGGAGTTGTAAATTTGAGACAATGTGGATGCGTAAACGTAAGAAAAATTCAGTCACGGTAAGACGGAGGTTTAGACTAGATTCGAGTTGCAAAAAAGAAAAAAAGAAATTTTCTAAATTTGTAAGAAACAGCATTAGATGAAACTGTATTTCCTCTTTTCAAAATTTCGATAAATAGAAAAGAACCGAGGGATGTCCCTAAACAATTTTGTCATAAACGCATAAAATATGCAATCTAGTAATCTATATGTATCTTACACATATCTTAACTCATAAGTATGGCAATTAACATAGTGCTAACTACTGCTAAAATACATATCAATGATGACCTCGGCTAAGAAATCAACGGGGACATTAAACTTCTGAACAATCACCATTGCACTCTTTTTTTTTTTACAAGTGTAACTTTTATTGCACTTGCAAAAATACAGTTCGAAACATAGGCGATTTATCAGTATAATTATTACAACGGTTAAGTTTGTCTCACGCGACGGCTCTTTTTCCTGCAGGCTCTTCCTCTTTGGTATTGTTTGGACACCCAAGAGCTCATGCTGACGACGAATCGCTCTTTAGTATTACTAACTATGAAAACGGTATTCGGACGAATTAGTTCTACCCTCGCTGACGGTTATCGTTATTAAGATTCGTTAAAAACGTGGACCACGCGGTCCATCGCAAATTTTAATTTTAATTTCTATCTCGGTGATTAGGCTCTTCAACGAAAATCGTTCAGCTTACGTTACGGTTATTTTATTTACCACACGTGACACGTTTACATTGCGAGATCAATTGATTCGCCTCGTCGTGCTCACTCACGTATTAAAAGCTTAGAAAAACGTTATGGTCAAAGTATTGTGCAGAACGTTTAATAATGAACGGTACCATTAACAAGGCAGTGGACCTAGAAAATATAACGAGCAAAGAAATTGAAGATCAAATTGTCAATGAAATTTTCTCCACAGAAACGTTCTTTTGAAAAAAATGTTGATGCTCAGAGTAGAAAGTTAAATCGCAAAAGACGAAACAATGTTTTCGATGATTGTAGGCAGACTGTGATTTATACGGATTCATGACAAAAACAAGTTAGTATAATTGAGAATAGTTCAGACATGAAAAAGATTTGAAAACGTAATATAGGGTAAGGGACCCAATTACTGTGGGGGTGCCAATTACTGTGCCTACATTAATTTAACTTATTTTTAAAGCCTAATGAATATTAACAAAGAGATATATGACATATATATTGACTGATTTTTATGAAAAGAATTCAATATCACTTTTTAAATATTTATTATGCTTTAAAAATAAGTAAAATTAATATAGGCAGAGTAATTAGATCACTTACCCTACTACTTACTATTTATTAAGATTATTAAGGAAAAAGTGAGCTATATGGCTGCTGTTGCTTGCCAATTGGTGTAGACACTTTTTTTTCATAAAATAATCGCACTCCAGTTATAAGATAACGAATTCTTGTGTTGTCATCAGTTTGCTAATTGCGCCCTTACAGATTACTCTGTAGAAAAGAAGACTGTTTCGCGAAGACCAGCACGAAATCAAGGCAGTGAGGAGATACAAAAAATGCGATTAACGGTACCAACAGTCAACGAACATAACGGGGAACGATGCTAAGGGTTAACACGTCTATGATGTACGCAGTTTTCTTATGACAATGTGTACATTCATCATAACAAATGGAATTCATTCAATGTATGTATATCCGTCCATCATATTGAAGTAAAAAAAGCTTTCAAAAGGAGTTCGAGACCTTAATTTTCAACTGTCAATATTAATCTATTCAAGTCTAATAATTATTGAATCCATTCAATCATTACTAGATTTAAAACTGATTATGAATAACTAATTCCATAGTTCCATGCATTGACAAAATATAAAATGCTTAATTATAATATTACTTTTGTCTGTCTCATAAATATTGTAAACTTTAATAAAACTGTGAAATAACACGGCAAATGTAAGCAATTTTTAATATTACAGAATCATATTAATGTTACAGAAGAATATATAGTGTTTCCTCGATATATGTCTACAACTCGGGTCTACCCAGGGACATATATCGGCTAGAAGATACTATTCTTTGATACACTGCCGAACGTAGAAAAGAACAGCGAAACTCGAGTAGCCTTGGTCGCCGAGGAATATAACGATCGGCTATATCGGTGTTAGACCAGGAGACCATTATTAATCCAATAACAAAACCTCTTTATTTTTCATTATTTTCAAAATGATACCAAATATGATATAATTCCGGTGATATTTACTTGTTCACTCCTCGGCGATTAAGGTCTCTCGTGATTCATGGCCCCTCACGGAGTATACCCTGCGGCAGTGGATAGTTCTGAGACTTTTATTCGCTAGATATTTGGCACATATATCGAGAAAACGTTGTACTTTTCTACAGAAATGTGTATAATAGCAAATTCAAATATGAACATAATGATCTATGGTATCAATTAAGCATTTTTTGCTTGCCTTAAGACAAGCCTGTCCAACTTTTTCTTCGTCGCGGGCCACACGGTTCCCACCATCAATGTGTCCGTTCTCCCACAGGCTCCTTCTTATGTTATGATATACGATAGGTCACTTCCCACCTTGGCAGAATGAAGAAGTAGGAGAACGGGCCAACTGTGGCCCTCGAGCCGCAGGTTGGTCAGGACTGCCTTAAATTCATCGTATGCCTTGTAAGACCTGAACTTTTTCGTTTAACAATTAACGCAATAACGCAAAACCTAAACCACTTTCTTAAAGACGGTATTCCTGTGCTTTAACTAATGGCAAACCCTCTAAGCCGGCTTCACTCCGAATAATAGATACATTTACTATCGATTACTACAATCATTTTGTTGGTTCTACCATATGCAATTGACGTCTGTTTCATTCGTGTTCCCTAATACTGAGAATTTGATCGTTTCATTGAAATCCTCGGATGACCGGGATAAATGACTAGAATTACGTAGCGGCTTGAACTTTAATTACTCTTAGCTCTACACTGCAAGAATAAATTCTTCTTCGCTAACGAGACTACGATCTTACACGAATATTTAAAATAACTTTCTTCTCTCAATTCCCGTCGTGCTGATATTTGTCTATTGATTATACACGAGGATGATTCAAATATAAACGAGGCTTCCCTTTGAAACTTCAGAACCTTTACAAACTAATTGACCAGTATAGACCAGTACGACCTAACTTACGGAAACTGAAATTAAACAGAAATTACTCCGTCGGGTGCCTCTGACGCGCTCCAAACGAAACAAAAATCTACAAAAGCCTAAACGTAAAGAACTGTCTCCTTAAAGAGTACTATTAATTAAATTACACCAGTTACACGTTATATTAACAACTTAATTGCAATGGATGGATTCATTCACGAAGGCTACACAGAATTATCGGGCTAATAATCGAGTTCAAATCGTGTCTTAAATCTTGATTGTAACGTGTTCGCCCTCAGTGTGGCTCGTTTTTATGAAAAAAAAGCATTTCGGACACTTTTGCAACTCATTTACTTCCGAATGCTCTGTACATTTGAACCATCCTGCTTGCAATCGAACCACACCAAAAATCTACTTAACACGATTATAGTATATGCTAGATTCTGGTTATCTTATCAGTATATTTCGCAACCGTGTTCTATAGAAAAATTTGTTCATGCAATTTCATATCTCCTAATTACATTCAGGGGGGGGGTGGTCGAAGACGTTTCTTTGAACTTCTGGTTTGCTTTCGAGCAAAACCCTCAAAGAACCAGCCGTCTGATGCCGCATTCGCAGCAGAACTTCGCAGTTTCCGGGAACTTGGAGCCGCACTCGTGACAGAATTTCGACATTTTGCATTTCGACGATGCCATGACACCTTCGCCGTCGCTTCTACCTCGATTTTGTCTCGCGTGGTCCTCCTCGGGACGGCTAGCCACGTCGTTGGTGCTGCGTCCATGGTGCGAATATTTTCGATTTAAACTAGGACGGAGAAATTGGACGGTGTTTTAGGCGTGCAGGAGATAAAACAGTGCGGATAAGTGCAAAATATAAGCATGATTCAGCTACGCGTTTAAGATGTACAGACACAATTTTGCAATTTGTAAGTTTCAAACACCTCTGCCACTAACACTTTCACTTCTGCATCATAACGAAATTTATGAAGAAATGATTGTCGCTTCAAATAACCTCAGCAAAAACCCCTTTGGGACGTATGTAATTGTAAATGTAAATGTAATTTTGGGACGCTGAGTAATTTTTAACTTGAAAGGAAAGAAACTTTTAACTTCAGCAGAGACCCATTAACCCTTTGACAGTGTCCGGGTCTCTTTTGACCCGAAGAATCACAATCGTTATTGAAGTACTCAACTTTTGTCAATGAAATAGAATGAATTGTAATATTGTGAATAATAGAAAAACGAATGGATCTAGAAGAAGTATCTTTAAAAATATGCTAATTAGGATTGATAAATAATGTTTTGAACGGACTCAAACATCGTAAATTCTATAGTGATAAGAAAGCTCCACCGTCTGAGGGCTAAAATATAATGATTCTAAAAAATTGTACAGAGAAAATCAAGTGACACGGTAGAAGTGGAGAGGTCAGATAACAAAATGTCCGCCGTTATTAAAAATGACAGTAGACTGTAGACCGTTATGGAAGATAAAAATTGTCCGTATTAATTGCAAGATCTAGTAGCTACGGTATTTACAGTGTTTATTCGATAAATGTCCAAAACAAAGGTCTAGCCACGGGCATATATCGGCCAGGAGATGCTATTCTTTGATCCACGCGACCTTACACCTCTCGTCGATCGAGGTCTCTCGACCGAGGACATATATAGAGTAAACACTGTAAAATTGTTAAGAAAAGAAATACAGTAAAATGAGTTCAAATCAGTTGAAAATGACAAAAGGTGTTTGAATCCATTAAATGGTTTTACGTTTTTACACTTTATCTGCTCACTCTTGTCATAATCGCATAAAATGGTAGTAATGTAATCTAATAATTTCGTTTAGAATTATTGTGCAAAAGAAGATATTTAAGCTTTCATTTGGTACAGCCCAATTATTGAAAAGTCGAAATACGCGTTTAGCGACTGTAAATAATATATTAACCTGCTATAAGCTGAGTCGCCGCTAAACTTGCCATGATCCTGCCTCTTGTAGCTTTCGGGCGAAGATAGCTCCTCGTCGCTATTCTGATCGTTCCGTTGTCTTCCATGAACGGGGCTAGACACGGACAAGGAATCGCTCTTTAGGAGGGATTTCAGGGACGCGAAGGAACTGTTTTCGTCGTCAAACGAAGTCATCAATTCGTCGAACACGGAGTTCGATCGTTTGATGTCCACGTCCGAGGACACTATGGAGCTCAGGCTAAGATTGCTAGTCGAAAGGTTCATGTAATTATTGTTTCTATTATTTAAGCTGGCATTGGAAGACCTCTGCAGGTCGTTATTCTTGCCGGACGATGTCTTAGTATCGTTCGAACTGTTTTTCTTATCGAGGCTGGCTTTAGGAGCGGATGAAGCTCGAACGGAGAAAGAACGATTAACTGTCGGTCTGACTACTTTGGGCGAGACTTTGTCGAGGATCTTGCGAGCTCTATCGGAGCTGCCAACGAAGCTTCTGCTACCGCGGTCATTGTCCTTGGTGACATCTCCGCCCAGAGCTTTTGATTTGTCGATGATCACTCGTCTACCCAGTTCTCGGACCGGCGACTTCTTTTCGAAGTCCGACTTCGATTGTTTGTCGTCTTTTAAGTAGACTTCCCGGCATAGCGAGTTGGTTTCTGTCGAATCGCTAGAGAAATCGGATGCGAGGTCATCGAATTCTGTGGGCGGAGCTATCAAGGACGATCGTTTTCCAGGATTCGTGGGGGACGTTTGATACGGATATTTTACGAAGGCTGAGGAATGGGAGAGAGGGAACGAGGTTTCGCGGTTTTGATCGAGCAGAGGACTGTCCGTCACGGATTGCTCGCTCGCGTCCGATAGCAGGTCATTCATCTGCTGCTCTGCTAGGAGGAAAGGATTATAATCCTTACCGCTGAAACCAGGAAAAAACTTCTGTGACAATGCTACGGAGATATGAGATATTTCTGAGATATTTTCTGAGATATTTCTGTCGAAACACGTAGCGAGGTCCGGAAGCTCTTAATTGAGGAGTCTCTCGAATTCGACAGTTTATAAAAATCGTTTGTCTTCTTGCATTTTATGTTTTAAAATTACCGTAACATATTCACCAAGTATTGCAAATTATCATGCGATTCGGTGCACAATTGTTTGTTAAATTCACGATACAGTGGAACATTCCAACTAATAATATCTGAACTTTCCATTATTCGAATACGAATATATTATTGGCAATGCTACGTAAAAAGAAATAATTAGAACCAAAAAGGTTTTACCATTTCTTCAATACAGTTCGTACAGATTAAATAATGTCTTGCTCCCGGAATTGTTATTACTTCTAAAAAAGAATGCATTCTTCGAATATTAGTTAATTTCTTATTTTTAAAAATTTGTTAAAAATTGACTTGCAATCACAGCGTCAAATTAGAGAGACCCCTTAATAATAAAAGTAGAGAAATTAAGAAATTTTGTGAAAACATTTTCTCCACTTTCTTAAGATTATCAGGCTTAGGATAAGAAATATCCCGACTATATTATGTTGTAAAACGATTACGATGACAAAAATCAAAGTTGTTTGCTTAGCAGACTGTTTTGAAAAAAGTCATTGATCAGATATACAATATTTGATAAGAATGGTGTCATAAATTATATCGAAAAGGCATATTTTATCGAGAACTTAAAAGAAATTTTAAAAGATATTGTGATTAGACTGCGGATCTTTATATTACAAATTTTTGTTGCGGTAAAAATAAAATAAAAGTATTATTCATTTTCCGAATATACACATTTCCTTCTATTCGAAAAGTTAACACATGCATAGATCATGTTATGTCATAAAGATCTCCAGTCTGATTACGATTTAGAATTTTCAATATGACAGGAATCCTCCTATGGGTACATAAAGTACAGTTTGTCACAATTACTTATCTAAATTTGTTAAATAAACACCATCGACACGATATAGTGTTTACTTTTAGATTACATGGGCGTGCCCACTTATTTTCTTATCGCTAATCTGTTTTCGGTAAACTGGATATTACATTGTAAAAAAAGACAGCTGTATTGGAATTTGTATTCATAGACAACAACCTTCATTACTTGTTTGCCAATATATCTTTGATTGAGTATACGTTTCCGATCGTTTTCCAGTAAGGTATTTCTGATGTGATTATACGCTCCTAGCATATTATTTTACTAGAGACTATATTTTAAAAGATACTGTACATAATATACAATAATCCTGTCGACTAAGCACTTAACTCAAATATTTCAATAGGACACTATCCGCTAAGTTATAACTGTCTATTATTTCTCTAACTTGTAGCCGGAAATGAAATCAATGCTTATAATATATTCCGTTGAATTTGTATGATCAAAACACTTCAACCGTCTGTAACGTATGAAAGTTGTATTATTTCAATACTCGTGTACACTGACGCTCAAAAGTATTCTAGTATATAGGGTGTCCTAGATCAATGGGAACATCTAAATATCTTTTGTATTTATAGTCCTATCAGAAAACCTCAGAGTGAAGAAAAAATTTTTTATGTCGTGTTTTTTAATGAAATTTCAAAATCACCGATGTTTTTTTTAATGGAATAGTATTTTTTTACTATAGCATGATAGACAATAAAAAACTGAATTTAGTGGATACCACCTTTTTGGCCTTGAAATGACCTCGAGCAAGAATAATCACGTTGGAGCAGATGAAATGTGGAAGTTTAAAACTTACGTGTTTCAGCAAAGATTGCGCGTCGGGTTGATTACATATCATAATAAATGTTCGAAATGTTGATCATCCCCATTTATGCAATATTGCAATCTTTTAATAAATGATCTTTGGCATTGTCGATTTCCTGAGACGTAATTGAAGAACATGCTGCAGTAATGCTTTGCCGCATATCCTCTGGCGTTGTGGGTTTACCTTTGTACACAATACATTTTATCTTGCCCCATAGATAAAAGTCCAGTGGTGTCAGATCCGGAGAACGAGCTAGCCATGGAATTGGTCCTCGTCGCCCAATCCAGCGTCCAGGATATTTCGTATTTAGCACCATTCTAGTAACTTTAGAATAATGCGCTGGACAACCATCATGTTCAAACCACATGCGCTTCCGATCGAATAACGTAATTTCTTCTAAAAGGCCCGACAAATCCTGGCGTAAAAATGCAGCATACTTTATACCAGTAAGAGTCCCTTGTATAAAGTACGGCCCTATTATTTTACTGCATAAAATTCCGCACCATACGTAAACGGTCCACGGTCTTCGCTTGTCTACTTCTCTTAACCATCGTGGATTCTCAACTGTCCGGAAGTGGATATTGTGCAAATTTACTTGCCCATGATTGGTAAAAGATGCCTCATCCGTAAAAAGAACTTTGTGGAAGAAAGTATTGCCCACTTTTAATTGATATTGTGCCCACTGGCAGAACCGGACACGATTAATATAGTCGGTGGCAGACAATTCCTGATGTAAACTCAAGTGATATGGGTGAAACTTTTCTATTTGCAGTATTCGTGAAATACTACTTCTGCTAATACCGGATTCTTGTTCGAGTTGTCACAAACTTACATGTGGATCATTAGATATTGCAGTTAGGATATTAATTCTATTTTCTTCGTGAGTTACAATTCTTTGTTTATTACGATTTTTAGAACTTACCGGTAATTTTAAATTGTTTTACCACTACGGAAAATGCGTGTAACGAAGGACAAATACGATTCACAAATTTTTCACGATACAAACGTACTGCTTGCCTCAAAGATTGGTGGCTTTCGCCATAAGTGAAAACCATATCGATTCGTTCCTGTACAATAGAACGTATTGTTATCACTTTCACGTTTCGAACTCGAATAATGCAGAAGGAACAACGTACTTATTTTAACAGATTAACCTTCTGTTAACGATTATGTATGTATCTAATACATAAACATACGCTGTTTACTATGAAAACTATTTCGAACATTTACTATGATATGTAAAGGTCAACTCGACGTAAACAACGCGCGATCTTCGCTGAAACACGTAAGTTTTAAACTTCCACATTTCATCTGCTCCAACGTGATTATTCTTGCTCAAGGTCATTTCAAGGTCAAAAAGGTGGTATCCATTAAATTCAGTTTTTTATTGTCTATCATGCGATAGTAAAAAAATATACTATTCCATTTAAAAAAACATCGATGACCTTGAAATTTCATTAAAAAACACGACATAAAAAATTTTGTTCTTCACCATGATATTGCCCCCTGCAATAGTGTCACTTTGTCCTCTAAAGTTTTCTGATAGAACTGTAAATACGAAAGATATTTAGGTGTTGCCATTTATTTGGGACACCCTGTATACCAGCAATGAAACTGCAGTAAAGTCTTGATCTAAGCCAAACGGAGTTACACGATCTTAGGCAGTCTGTCTATCCCCTCCACTGGGAGCATACACCGCGAGAGGCCAAAAAGCTCGAATTACCTCAAGTAATCGATTTCATCACAGAGGCTTAAATTCCTTTCTCGTCAGACTGATGAAAAAATAATAAAAATAATCAAATAATTTTGAACGTCAGTGTATCTTCTCATAAAAGTACGAATTCATCTTTACAATCAATTGCCCAATAAACCCTCGCTTGTAAGTGAAAAAAGTTGAGTTATAGAGGGTCAAAGGAGAAACGTCCTCAACCATGAAACGCATTCGTGCTACGCACAAGCCTATAATTGTATTGAATTAAATGATTTGAACGTTTCCCATCGAACAAAGTGCCTTTTTCGAACATCCTGTGCTGTGGAAAAGGAAAAGCGGAGGACGATGATCAAAGAAAATCTAAAAACTCTCATCTTTCCATGCTACGAAGAACTTCGGGCAAACTAAATATTTTCTGCGCTGACAAGCCGCGAGACTGGTAGCGCTTTCTACTCTATCGGTTGAATGTTTATGTGTCTTACGTTAACCATGAAGGAGATAACGATGTGTACACAGAAGATTCGTGTCAAGACTTTCAGCCGTAAGCAAATATGTAAAAGCATGTTCCTCGATCAAGATTCCAAAGCATATTTCTAACCGATGGGTAAATGCACCAATATGGCTTGTTTATGAGCGTGCAACACAATGTAATATCGATGAACGTGCTGAAACTGGGGAACCATGTTAATTTATGCAAGTTATGTCGGACTTAAAGATCTGCAGCAATTTTCCAACGAGTTTCGACATTAATTTCTGAGAAACAGCAATTTACAAGTGGCTCTTTAGTTTATCTCCCCCGTCTTCATTATATTTTACGTTGAAAATATGGCTGCTTGCCTTTGTGTTCTGTACAATAATGTTTTGATAAGATATGCGTAGAAACTTCGAAACTAAAAGTTAAAACTTTTTTTCTAACGTTTTGTTATGAAACTTTGACTAACATATTCGTGATATTTTTCCTATGAAAATGATTCCTATGATACAATTTGTATCATATTTACCTGTTTAATTGACCGCATAGTAGAATCTCGATTATCCAAACCAATCGGTGGAATATGTGTGTTTCGATAATAAAACCGTTACCAAACCACAGTGTTAAAGTCAATTTTGATTGATTTGCACAATAAATATTGTATGGTTCGCATTAGATTGATTCGAATAACCGAGGTTCTACTAAATCATCAATTAAACCAGTAAACATGGTCCAAATTGTATCGTGTTTGGTCTCGTTACAATGAGAAAAATGTCACAAATATGATGCTAAAAGTTTTAGAAGTTGCAAGCAGTGGAGAGAGACGATTTTTCACAAGTATTTGTTTTTTCGCACGTATCGTGACACTATTGTACATCCTACAAGAGTTAACATGGTCCTGTGATGTTTGTGTGGCTAATGCTTCGATGATATCCCGTTTCAAGCTTTTGCCGTATTAGCAACAAGTGAAACGATCCGAAAATGTGATTGTACGGGGAACCAGAAATCTGCCATGGCGATTTGATTAACCACCTGGAACTTACGTTCTACTGCTAAGTACAAGATTAAAATCCGGTCGTCTGCGCACGTAATTGCTCCATACTGGACGTAATGGCGGTGCTAAGTTCCTACAATATTTGACGGTGTTAGGAACTCTAAAGTGAGAAGTCGGTGTGTAATTAATTGGACGACAAGATTGAATCCGGAGCTACTTAAATCAACACTTAAAAATCCTTTCTAATCACGAAAAATTCATGAATCCTATACGCGACATATTAGTCCGATGCTCTTAATCATTTTTGCATAGATACAGTGTTTACCCGATATTTGTCCACAACACAGGTCTACCCAGGGACAAGTATCGGATAGAAGATATATTATTATTCTTTGATACACTGGCGGACGTAGAAAAGGACAGTGAAGCTCGAGTGGCTTCGGTCGCCAAGGTGGTAAACATAACACGAGTCAGGTGTATCGGTGTGAGAACACTACTAATCCAATAACAAAACTTCTTTATTTTTTATTACTTTTTTATGCGACTTTCACCAACATTTTCGAGGAATTTTTTCACAAAAATGTTACCAAATATACCGGTGAACGTCCCATAAAAAAATAATGAAAAACAAAGAAGTTTTGTTATTAGATCAGTAGTGGTCTCCTGGTCTCACACCGATATACCCGACACGTATTTTATTTACGGGGTATTATATTTATGGGACACATAACGAGTAAAAACTGTAGCTCAAACATCGTTTCCAATAATTAACTTTTGAATAAGAAAATACATGACGCGGTGAAAAATAGTTGTAACAAGAAAATACTTGGTCGCAATATAAGAATTGGATATCAAATCAATTTTCACAACCCATTCCTACCTGGATTTCGTCAAGAAAGAGCTACTGGTGGAAACGGGAGGAAGGGCCAGAACTTTTGGATTTCTCTTAAGAAGTCTGCTGCTCGATTCCTGATAGGGTAGATCGAGATTAATCAATCGATTCTTTGAAGACTTCGGGGATTTCTCCCAGTAAGTTTGCGTGGTGATCGTTTCCGATTTATTACGATCTTTCTTCACCACTATCGTAGTTCTCTTGATATCCGGCAACACGCCGAATCTGACATTTCTGCTCCCAGCGCCGATTTCTTTGATCGTTTCCACCTCGACAGTTTCGACCTGTTTAATACCTGCTAGATCCGCGTCATCGATCAACGACAGACTGTCGTTCGAATCATTCATCTCATTCACATGTTCGAGGATCCTTTTCTCTATACCAATCACTTTCGCGTACCGCGATTTGAAAGCTGCGTTCGCGGATTTTTTCACCGTCACGCGAGACTCCGATAATATCATCGATCGCAGGTTCCGCACGTCGATCAAGTCATTTTTCACGGATGCCTCGTAACTGCAACTGGGCTCGGGCATCTCGTTCTCGTCGACAGAATCCTCGCTGGGACAGTCGAAATTTTTCGACGAAGAATTTTTGTAAATCTCGTGCACCTCTTCGTCCGCGATTTTGATGGTTTCGATGATACGATTCGGGATCATCAACATGTTATCTGTGTCGATATTATCGTCGTTGTAATCGCGATCAATTTCTGTCGAACTTTGAATTTTCGGAGGCTCGATTCCTCGAAGATCGGTAGTAACTTGCGTTCCGAAAATTACTTGTTCGATCTTTTCAGGTTTTTTAACGCTTTCGTTTCTTTCTAGAGAATTATTATCATCGATAGATCTCTCGTCAATCTCGTCAACAACTTGCGGGGAGCAGTTGCAAATAGTTGCCTGGCTGGCAATGTCTTTCCTATCGACAATTGGACCTCTTATTTCTCTCTCTTCCGAAGCAGTCAACGGTTTATTATTTATGCGACGAGCGGTCATTGAACAATCTGAACTTTTAACGTTGATTGCCTCTGATTCGTCGATGTTATTACGCCGAGCAATATTTGCTTCCTCCGCTTCAACACGGTACAGCAATTCCGATCCTGTCTCCTCGTTTACAGTCATTTCCCATTTGTTCTGAGGCGGAGTAATCGATTTTTCCCGCAGGCTTTCGAACTCTTTCCAATTAGCCGACCTATCGAACGGTGTACTCGATCTACTTGGACGTAACACATCTGTCATGAGAACCGGTTCGGGTTCCATTTCGATCAGGCTCGCTTCGATGTAGCAGAACTCCGTGATATCGTCATTATACTTCACAGAAGACTCTAACTCATTAGTTGTAAATAAACTAGTCACTCTATTCGCATCATTCTCTTCCCTTACCTTCCGGATATCTGTGGTTTCAGGTCGATATTTACCTTTCGACAATCTTCCTAAATCACTAACATCCTTCCTACATTCCCCTAACTCACGAAATTCCTCAAGGACCTTGAATTGTTCGTCAACAATCGGTGAAGGTAATTTTTCATCAGGAAAAGTTTCTTCTTTCGTATCGTCAGTTTCTTTTTGAAAATCGTTGCATACAACTCCAACACTGTCGCTCAGATTATTATTTTCTGGATGTACAATTTTGGAACTATCAGGTCGCTTTTCTTCGTGCCGATTTCCTCGAGTAAGTTGATCGCAGGAAAGGTTCAGCCGTTTCCTCTCTAATAACTTAGTCCTCGCCGATTTAACACAACCCGCAGACATTCTGGAATCCTCCTCGCAACATAATTTCTCCAGACTGTCTTGAGGAACCTTCGAAGCCGCATTGTCAATCCCCGTCTCCTCTTCGATTTTCCTCCGGTAATGAGAGCGCAGTCTTTCTAACTTCTCCAAGTCCCCGAAACAGAATTCTATTCGAGGACTGTTCTTCACCGGTTTTCGTTTTTGGTTCTGCAGTTTTACATCGCTAATTTCTTCGAAAGAATCCTTGAACGAGTAGGTTCTGTTCAATCTCGGTGTAACCGACGGCCAATTCACGTTACTTCCGCTCTTCGAACTCAGTTTGCCTGCAATCGAATTGTCCAACGCAACATTCGGTTCATTTTCTCGCAAACTTTGGTCGAAGAAGTGTCCATCGTTCCTGTTATATTTATAAGAAGAAGCACTCTCATCCCTTTCGATATTGTCTTTCGATTGAACCTTCGCCTGGCTGATCTTCTTCCAGGTGGTCAGCTTGTCCTTCGGATGTAGGTCGCACGGTTTCACAGTCATGCCCATCACGTCGACATTGATCGACATATCGTTCAGTTTCGGGTGACCTTCGCTCCTAGCGGAGACGATATTCGATCTCATCGACCTCCCGGAGAGCTGACCGGCCTCTTCCGGTTTACCTCGACAGTTCGGCGACGGTTGCTCGCGTTTTGCCATCATCCGAGTTTGCAGCTTGCGTTTCGGTGACGAAACGATATTATACTTTTCGGGACTTTGTCTCTTATACTTTAGGGGCGGGACAGGAAGTAGGGTTCTTTTATTAGGAGGCACAGGTGGAAAGATAACCGGTCCGGACCCGTCTTCTGGTGGCCTGAGGATGAGGAAACAGGATCAAGGATGTATGGACTTGTCATCAGGGTCGTTGGATGGTTATACGCGTTCCGAAATGATTTCGAGAGTCTAATGATGTTACGTTTGGAGGCAAGCATTTTCGATTTCGCGTTATCAAAACTGTTTTGCCGATTGGAAACAACCTTGTCCCTTTTCTTTCTCCTCATGCACGCAGTTGAACTAATTACTACATGTTTATGGTACCTATATCGCTAATCGTTGGGAGTAGTGTTCGGATGCTTACCTATTCGAACGATCGATCGGTCGGGACTTCATCGGCCCTATCGGACTGGATGCTCCTTTCAATTGTCCTGTACGTCTTCTGCAATAAACAACATTTTTGTAGATTTGCTGAGACAGGAGAAAGAATATACAGTCTTCTCTCAATATATATACCAAATATTTGGCTGATAAAAGTCTCGGAACTATCCCCACTGCCGCGGCGTATACCCCGTGAGGGGTCAAGAAGCTCAAAAGACCTAGGTCGCTGAGAAGTGTAGCATAATACAGGTTGGCTATGTCGCTGTGAGACCAGAAATTTTGATTATGTTTTTGTGGAACCTTCACGAACATATTTGGTAACATTTTCATTCGCAAAATGCTATAAAAAATAATGAAAAATAAAGAAGTTTTGTTATTGGATTATTAGTGGTCTCCTGGTCTCACACCGATATACCTGACCCGTATTATGTTATTCTCCTTGACGACCGAGGCCAGTCGAGCTTCGTTGTCCTTTTCTACATTCGGCGTGGATCAATGAATCCCGTAGAATCAAGAATCCGTATCTCCAGGGCGATATATGTCTCTGGGTAGATACCCCCCCCCCCCCCCTTTTGTGGACATATATCGAGCGTATAAAGAATAAGACATATAAAGAACTCATTCTTTGAAAGAACATAATTTTAAATATTATCGAACTGTTGGAATAATGAATAGACTGCGGATTTTTATGCAAAATAAGAATTGTATACTTTAAGGGTCAAGTCTCCGTAGATCCGCGATAAGGTAGAATGAGCACGTTACCGACAAAAATAAGCAAGAAATGGTTTCACGGGAGGAAAGTTTTCGTCTTTATATGAGAATATTTTTCCCTGGAGAAGGACTCATTCGAAATAGGAAAGTTCAATGCAGTGCCCGCTGATCATGAGCTGACGAGATTATGCAGATATTTGGTAATATAAGTGTTAGAAGGAGGCCAAAAATTGACGATATGCATGCCGTGGAATCCAAGCACTTTTATGTTATTGGATGAGTTTTCTGAATAAAATAGAGGGTGGCGCGCACTAGAAAATATCTCTAGCTACAAATTGAGCCATATTTTCTCTGAGAAATAAAGCCAAAAACTTTCTAATAATAATATAGAGCAAAAAGTGTGACTAGTTTAGTCACAGACCCGTCGCATCAAGACTAAGACGGATCTTAATGTCAAGCTACAGAAGCTACATTTATTTCGTTTCTTAATAATTGGATTAAGCTGAAAATAACACAGCACTGTGTTTCTACCCGTACCTGAATCTGATTTCTTTAAATGTTTTTGCTGTTTTTCAACTATTAATGAAATTACGGTAGCTTACACGACAGCAGGTTTCTGTTTAAGAGGACTATCGTTGCCTTTGTTGCAATTTGGCGCCGAGGCGCTCCCCTTGGCTCTGCTGGTGTGCTGCGTGGGCGAGGTTTTGCTGCTGGAATGGAGATTCGTCGCGGAAGTTGGCGAATACTTTTCGCGCGTGATTTGTCTGCGGTTCTTCAGAGACGGGGCTCGATACTTCATCCGTGCTTCAAGACGCTCCTTCGCGATATTCGTTGCGGGGCTAATTTGCACCCTCGCGATTCTGTCTTTGCACCAGGCCACGTGTCTGTCGTATGCCTTGACGCCAAAGTGACGATTGCAGGTCGGACAGACACCCTGCTCGTTTGCACGCATCGGTGTACTTGATGACAGAACTGTTGTGCCTTGTTTCTGCATCGTATCGTCCACCTAAAATTGTTTCACACGATATTACGTTTTATTACGTTTTATTAGGTTGCTGCGGAAATATTTATTAAGTTTTGCAAATAATATGTTCTATTGCTCGCATTGCTTGTTACTTGCTGAATCCATCTGACTGAAAATCATTTGTATAATGCTTGACAAGTAGATTGTGGATCTTTATGCAAAAGAAAAATTGTCAAAATCGATGACTAGAAATAGCAGATACATTCAAGTATATTTCAACTTTTATTAATTATAATGTGTCCAAAACATTTTTCTGATAAATGAATAAAATCCCCAATTTATTGGTAAGAAATAGAACAATAATTCGACGATTATATTTACACCAACCTAATGAATAAAGCCTTCTATAATTGTAAATGTAATTTTGAAGTCATATATGCATTATATATGTATGTATTATTATTCATTTTAAAGTCATGTCCTAGCCACTATACTGTGATTGTTTCTGAATTAATATAGACAATCTTATTATTAATTAATCCGGCATAAAGTTTGTGGCGTTTTGTTGTCAATACGATCTGCAAGTGACCGATAAAAAGTGAACCTTAATAAATATGCAAGAAAAACGATAATACGTGGTCCGTGCGAGTTTCGTCTTATTGTTTTATTGCCTCTTCATAAATAAAGAATTTTTATGTATCGTAAGTTGCTAATCTCTAATTCGAATCACGATATTATAGTTTTCAAATACTTTCCGCGCTAGATATTTCCTGTTTAGATTTTGAAAAACCGAGCTGTAAAAAGGTTAATGAAGGCGTTTGTTTAAAATACCTCGTGAACTAAACATTTTTCAATCAATCTGCTGCTTTAATACTGCCGTTTTTTTTATGTAGAATGAGATTTTATTTATCCGAAAAATACGTCCATATAAAATAAAAAAAATTAAACTGTTAAATGTTCAAATGTCTTTGCATTTGTAAAAAATATACAGTCCTTTGAATGTAGTACTTTTTGAGCTATACACATGTTTCTTCTCTAGCGTTTTTGTTTTTTAATGTACTGGGAAAAGGCTGTACAGGCTATAACAGTTGCATCTATCCGATATTGTGTAACTAGAAATTATTATAGAATATCTATTTTTCTTGTTAACACTTGAACCGCTAATTCGCTTGGACGTGATTAACACGTCGAACACAGTTGTCAGTGTATTCGTAGTGCAATGTTTGGCAAAGTGTAGTCCTAATTTTGTGGGAGTTTGTCACTCGAAACGTTATGTAACGTATACGTCATTTGTAATCATGAATACAGTGAATTCTCGAAATATGTCGCCCAGGCCTGGATAATAAATGTCGCAGAATTATCCCCATTACCGCGAGGTATACCCGGTGAGAGGTCAAGAAGCTAGAAAGACCTCGGTCACCAAGGAGCAATGTAACAGGCCTAATACGAGAATAACAAAACTTCTTTATTTCTCATTATTTTTTATGGGACTTTCACCAACATATTCAAGGCATTTTTCTAATAAAAATGATACCAAATATGATATAATTCCGATAATATTTACATGTGTAATGAACGATGACACCTGGAGGATAAACGACAACAAGACCCGTGTTGATGACATATATCGAGAATTCACTGTACTGAATTCACTTTTTTCACATACATGTAATTATTCACACGTACTTGAACTCATCTGTTCAACGAAGTGATTCTGTATTTTTAAATCAATCAAGCGCCTAGACTGCAATTTGTGCATCGAATAACCGTATGGTTAGCGTCAGAAAAAAGTTAATTGCTTATCTCTAATCATTAGGTTGTACGTGTACCGTGTAAACCGTGACCACAAATATCATATTATAGATGTGCGTGGTCGAGACCATTCATCTCATGCGCGAACGCACTTGCATCATTCGCGATGCATCTGGGTTAATCTACATTCTACTTGCAATGCACATCACGCGTTGCACTCTGTCAGTTTTCCGTTTCAATATCTCTCACGTGATATTTTCCAATTTATCCTAATTGTATAGTTTCCTTGCGTCCGGCGTAAATAATTACAAACCTTGGTAATCATAGTAAAGACGTGTGGACCACACGTAATTATCATAATTATCGTATAATCACAGGTATGGACGATAACAGTCAACGATATCTATTTATTTTTATAAATTTTACTACTTAGATGAATATGAAACTATTTTTTTAAATAGTGAATATGAAAGTTTCTTCTTATTGTGCGGATAAATGAATGATTTAAATGTGTAATACAGTGTTTAATATATACAGTATCAGTTCGATAAAAGTCGCAGAATTATCCCCACTGCCGCGGGGTATACCCCGTTAGGGTCCAAGAACCGAGGCCTCTAGAGCGTCGCTGTCCTTTTCTACGTTCGGCATGGATTAAAGAATAATATCTCCTGGTCGATATATGTCCCTAGCTAGACCCGTGTTTTGAACATATATCGAGTAAACACTGTATATATAATGAATTACAATATTTAAATAAAAACAATCGTTCATCAATCGTTTAAGTGACCGCCATTACCCCCATTCCCTTTTAATTAAGTGGTTAAAAGACTCGCATGAGATGTAAAGAAAAAGTTAGGTCTCCAGTTGAATTAAGATCTTACGATTTCGTTCCGAGCCGCCCGGATCTGTCGCAGGAAGTCATCGTGAGTCTGCTTCCAGGTTGATTTGAGTCCTCCGTTCCCGTCTTGCGCGTGCCGTCTTTTCTCCTGCCTGGGCAGGAACTCTGCCAACTCGGTGCCCTGGATCCTTTGTTTCGCCGAATCGAAAGGCTTCCTCTTCTTGCAGGCGGTCTGCTCGCATATCTTCGTGTGCTTCTCCAGCGACTGCGGCTTAAAAGTCCGTGCGCAGATCGCGCACGGCTGAAGTACGGGCGGCGCATCTGTGTCCATTTACCGAGAGAATTAGTCTCCGATCGCTGCCGATGATCCTGCCTTAAGGAGACGCGTTCCGTGGATCGAGCAGAATGAGTCAGAACAATTTGAACAAACACTTGTCGCGGCGCATCAGTGAATCGATATCAACAATGCTGTCTAACGATCTCCCCATCCTCTTCTAGGGGCCGAGGTTACACATCCTAAACCTAAACGAAGAACCTCGGCAGCGACGATCGATTGTGTTTTGATCTGACTCAGCCTGCGCTTGCTATTAGCGACGCGAGCGTCGTTTAACGCGTCGAGAGACTCGCATGGGTAAACACACCCACGGTGGAATTAGAAATGTTTGTGCCGGCAACACGACTCTGAGGGATCGTTAATGGTTAGGTTCAAACGAGATTTCAAGCGCGGTTCAGAAAGAGGTTTTCTATCCGTAAACGAGCAACTTGGACACCTTCTTGGAAGTTATAGTCACACCTAAGCTGAACACACCTAACACAATTCAGAGACTTCAGCTCAGCGGTTCAGCTTTTTTGTCCGTAAATGTGCACTTACTTAGACACCTTCTTGGAAGCTATACTTCGAGCTAAACACTCCTATGATTCATTAATCGATCGCGTTTCCATCTCTGGCCGGATTTTCATCTTCAACATCGTCGGGAAGCACTTTATAACCGACTTTAATGCACCGAGGTTTTATTTATTTATTTATTAAAATTGAGTATCACAACAGCTATCTGCGCGGGGAAATCAAACTTTCTGAATGAGAGAGAATGGTCATCGACAAAATCCGAGGGCGAGGATCAACGAAGCGGACAATACAGTTCCGCTGCTGATGGGGATCAACGATCAATGAGATCGGAGTACGTGAACAAGCTCGATCGAGCTGCAACAGATATCGACGAGGCGATAATTAATCGTCGTTACGAGCTCACGTATCGCGGACACCTGCGTAGCTCTCCTGTTAAACGACTTCCACGGGCGAAGAGGACGAAGACGAGGTGTCGCCCCCGCGAGTGCGGCTCGCCTACGGAGGAGCAACTTTCCATTTTTGGTGTTATGAGTTACCGTTCGAGCATTGTAACTGTTGCACGCGTGGAAGAGATCCCGTCGCCGATTCCTTCCGTCCTCGGTTTTCCGCGAATGGTATGCCCACAACACCGTGTAACGCCTTTTCGAAGTGTCACCTTCACGGCTCGATTCGCAATCCAAATGCCGCGATGCGCGGGGTACAGTAACGCCTCGATACATGCGAAAGAGATGCGCACGTTTGAGAATTTACCTACAGCACTGTGTCTCTTACGTTTACACCTGAGCACTTTAGAAGCCCAGAAGCTAATCCGATAACGAAACTTCTTCATGTTTAATCATTTCTTTATGAAACTTTCATTATAATATTTGTGACATAACGTTCCGAATACGTGTAGAAAAGATGCACGCTATATTTGGGAATTTTTTGTATTACAGTACCGCGGGGTGTACCTCTTGAGAAACCTAGGAGCTGATCCAATTAGAATAATTTTTCTCATAAAATATCATTTTCGGATCGTTTCACTTTTTGTTAGTCCAGCAAAAGCTTGAAACAGCATGTTATCGAATAATAATTCGAAATATAGAATAAAATAATTCGGAGCATATTTGTTTAATTCGCGATTTAGTAGACTATCTGAACCGATGATATCTGAATTCTACATTACCCGAATACTGTTTCACATGTGAGTAGATATTATAAATAGCTTTGACTGAGTTTTGTGTAAAATATCTCTGACTTTTCAACAAAAAAATAATAACTTCTACTAAATTTTTATTAAAAATCACCGCACCTGACACATTAGATATCCAATATTTAATTATGTTTATATAAGTTTATCTGATTGTTGGCAACCTTTGTTATCTATGATTGAAATCTCGAATTAAAAATAGTATTTAATAACAAATTACAATAAAATTACGTTTAACAATTTGTTTATATTTCGTGACACTTAAACGGTCGACAAGTTCTCGTTCATGAGCGTTGAATTTCTTTTTTCATCAAGTATATTAAATCCTATATCATTTTAAACAGTAAATCGCAAAGAATGTAATTTTTCTGAAACAGTAATTTCCTTTATCTAAATATTATCTTTTCAATTTGATCTTCAAATGGAAATTATTTTTTATACAATGTAATCTTCTAAATGCAACAAGAAATCCGCACAATTTTAATTTTGACATTTAAGAATTTTAAAATAGTTTTCAAAGATTTCGAATGTTCCATGAATGAGATCGAAACGATCGAGGAGATTTCTTCATCCAATGTTTACACCCGGCTTCTTTTCCTCATCAGAATGCAATGGAAAAAGCGTGTCGATGTAAAACGAGTTTTTCCTTCGGCGAGCTATTAATATTTTGTAAGATCTAAGGTCGGGAAGTCTGTATACCTGCTGGTAACGCAATTGGTATGAAAGTATGAGGCAAATCGGCGCGCAAACGAAGGTTGCGAGAGATAGAAAATAACCGCTCCTGGATTCGTTTGCTTCACCAAATGAAGAAGTCGATATGAAGTCTATCGCAACACGTGAACTGACACATTTTGATATTATATTACTGCACAAATTCATATAACTACTGTCAATGGCAAGCTCTTAAATTAGAAGATCAATAAACAATTTAAGTACCATAAAACTTGATTTGTATATGAAGTACGAACAATATTAGGATTTGTAAACAAAATCTATTTTGATTTACTGTAAATTATTTTACGTCCACGCGATAAAGATGGCCAAGATCAAACGAATCAAAAACACAAGTTTCGAAGTAACAAGTACACTATGCGTACCTCATTCGAGTAAAAATTGTTATACACCAATAGAAATGTTAAATAAACTACGACAGTCTCAACATTTTCGAAACAAGTTGCTGAGAAGAAATTTTGTACACTTTATCGGGAAATAATTGTTTCTTTCGAAATGTATAATTTCCAAAAACTTCCAAACACTCGATAGAACTAAAAGAATTTCCAAGTTGAAACAATTGTGATAAAAATTGTAATTTCGGAAGAAACCAATGGACACGAAACAGGAAATATTTTCATTTGTAAGTGAAGCTGTTAAGTAACAGTAACGAAATACTTGAACGTTGGTAATACGTTAATTGTTAATGAAGAAGGTACGAATGCATCCAAGCGAAAGATTATTCAAGAAGAAGGAAGAAAATTCGATCGAGTCTTGGTATACTAAGTTCGAAGGTAGAGATCTCACCTGGTTCAGGATCTTTCTCGACCTCCACTACTTTTTCCGATTCGACAGGTTGCACTTTCGTTAGATAATGATCATAGAGCGACCCTTGGTCCGCCCCAGAGACGGTTCTCCTCGAAACGCAGCACAACATCGAACGAACAGCATGGAAAAACACTGACTGAGCTGTACCATAATCACGACGCCGCACTTGTACGCAACGTCTACGCAGCCAGCCTCTTTCTCCTCTTATAAAAGAGACTTATTTTAGGTGTCACCGCGAGACCATGGAAGACGCACCTTATGTCGAGTCCACACTGGTGTTCACGAACAGCTCGCGAGCTGCTACAGATGAACAGTGTTCGTTCGTTGAGCGGTACATCAAAGGATCTGTTCGCGAGCTGAAGGTGTTATGTCCATGCAGACACACAGCGTTGGAGTCTATAGGTGAGTTCGGAACAAAATTAATAATTCTTAAACTAATACATTTTCGATCTAAGACCCTTAATACTTTTTTAAAGTGCATATGAAAATCTGTCAGTTGATGAAAAAAGAATACAATTTTATTTAAAAAGTTTAAATAATTTCAATTTTTACTAAATAAAAAGTTACTAATAATCTCTCTTTGGCAGAAATCGCTATTTGAAAATTCGTATACTTCTTTGATATTTTCGGTCTAATTATGCCGAGTAATTTTTCACAGTCGTCATATGACATTCTCGCAAAATTTCTGAATCCTGTTTCGCTTTTTGACAAATCATTTGTTGAACATGTAGCACCAGAAATGCATGTTCTATGAAAATTTCTCTTTGTCAGCACTGTCGCTTTCAGTTTTTCTTAACACTATCTTCTTGTATTACTAAACGTGCTGCTGATACAAGTAAAATACCTTCTTCAGACATATTTTATAATTTTCGTGTGTGCACCGAGCAAGGTTTACAACGAACTGCCCGCAATCTCCAAGCGAACAAACTTGGAACTGCTAGCGAACAGCTGGTGAACAGCTGGTGAACAGTTAGCGAGGTGATCGCCAACAGCAATGTGGATGCGATGCAGTTTCTGTTGACGAGCAGCTCGCGAACAGCTCGCGAACAGTCCTACTCGTCAGTGTGGAACCGACATTAGAGCTCCTTCCAGCATCTAGCAAAGACGCTGAGTGCGCGTTGAATATTCGAGTGAAGCTCTCGTATCAAAATATTGGAAACGTGCTTGCTGCTTTCCACTCGCACCGTTCAATCAAAAAATATAACAATTGTTCTGGTAGCTTTCACTGACAGTCTTCGAAGCTTTCTAATACTATAATTGATTTGAAAATTATAGTTATGTACTTCGTGCTTACTTCATTCAGTTCAATATTAGCTTGCATATTACATTACTTTTGCAATAGATTCAGAGTGTCCAAAACATTTTCAAAAGTTATAGGGTAAGGAACCCAATTATTCTCCCAATTACTAAATTACTGTAAATATTAAAAAGGAGATATTAAATTGTTTTTCATTAAAATCAGTTAATATGTATATATGTTATATATCTCTTTTTTAATATTCCTTATACTTTAAACATAAGTATAATTAATATAGGCACAGTAATTGATACCCCCACAGTAATTGGGTCCTTACCCTAAATGAGTACGTTGCAAGCCGAATTACAAAAACCCAAAAATATCTGGTAGCACCTAAGTACATACAGTGTTCCCTTCCATAGTCAGAAAATTGGACGCTCGGTCGCGCTACAATGTAACACGATCCGAGGCAGAATATCGGTGAGGCAATACTAATGCAATGATGAAACCTTATTACTTTTAGTTATTTCGCTACCAAACCTTTACCAACGTGTTGATGAAATTTTTCTGATTAAAATGATCCCAAACACGACAGAATTTCGATTATACTTACTTATTTAATAAAGAAAATTTCGAATGCAAAAAAAGACAGCTTGTGAAAGAAAAAGACGCACAGAGTCGCAACAGTCGGTAAAGGCCTCTCTATTGCTTGCAATGGTAACGCAAATACAAAACTTTTTTACTTTTTATTCTTTTTTCCAGAACTTTTACTAACAAATTTCTGAGATTTTTCTGATTAAAAAAAGACCAAACTCAACAGAGTTTCAATCATATTTAGTCATAAATATGGTCCAAATTATGCCGTAGGTTTTCTGATAAAAAAACGAATGAAAAATAAAAAAAAGTTTACTATTTGCATTGACATGATCGATACGCCGTCTTTTAAACTGTCCCGGTTGCCTGAACCCTCAGTCCCTCTTTGTCGTTTACGCGCTGTCCTTGTGTATGTTCGGCAAACTTCAAATAACGTAGTACCTACACGATTCTTGAGAGAGAGACTATGGGAGAGAATATTGTAATTTGGTTAAACGGTGAAAATTATAAATATGATTGTGGAAGGAATTATTCGGACCTTTATTCTGACCTGGACTATATTACGTATTTTTGCTCGTATATAATACCTCTTTTTTAAATCGACTTGATCGCATGGAATATCACAAGAAAACCGAATTTCTTATGCTCATTGCAAAATAATATCGCATTTAAGTACACAATAGTGACACTCAATGACTGTACTACTAAGGCATAAGACAGATTAAAAATCTTTCTTCAAATTATAATCCCAAAAGAAACTATTAGGCTACATTAAACAGGCTTGCTAATTCTCGATTGAAATCGTTATTGCTGTTAAAAGATTGTTGAGAAAATCCATAACTGTAAATCTTTGACTAACAAAGCTGCGACGATTTCAAGAAGTGCAAGAAACCGTTCAGTTGCAGCAAAATATCGATTCCAGTCAAGCTCATGTTCCTGTTTCTTTTAAGAGTTCCGCTTCCGGTATATGCTGCGGTCGCCGGTCAGCCGGTGGTTCACGATTGAATATAAGAATTTGATCGATAGTTGAAAGTACACATGTGCATTCTGTGAAATAAACTATTTAATATCACAGATACTTTGACTGCTTCTGCTTCCAAGAAAGTAAATAAAATATAGTTTATTCTGAATATAACGGCTCAATTAATAAAGATATTCATTGAAGAAATCCGGTTGTTGTCTGCAAGAAAATCAAAAATACAAGAAATAAAAGAAAATTATGCGAAGTGTATATAATTCTATGTATACAAAATAAGTATAATATTCTAGAAAATATCTATCTAGATATACATAATTTCTAATAATAAACGGTTCGATATTTGTGTATATGTATTCAATACAATACAATTAATTATTTAAAATCGAATGATCGTAATAAGAACAACAGAGGAGACAGAATAATCCGATCACGCAATGTGTTTTCATGTCACAGTCGAATGGTACTCCCGAAACTATCAATATAAAATTTTAAACTTTTAATCAAATCTTTTCAATGTAAATGAAAAATTTTAATCTTAAACTAAAATTTTACCAAAAACATTTTCCAATACTTTTACTATGTTATGACGGGCGCTTTCAATATTGTTAATTTTTACAGGAATAACTGGATAGACATTATTTATATTTAAACAATGGTATTAATTTTTGCGAACTTTAGGTAGTAGAGTAATTTCGGAACAGATGCACCACATTTTGTATCCTGTTTATAAAAATTTTATTGAAAATAATTGCAAGTATAGGCAGGCAAGTTTAATTATTTATTCAAATCTCTTTAATAATATATAACGTTAAATAAGTGAAACATTCTAAACATTCAATACAATAATTATTAGAATCTACTAGACAGTTGTTTTTCTTTTTGTAAAAAATTAAGCATCTCCTTTTTAGATCAAACACATTGATAGTTAAAACCATACCATAAGAAGATAACATTTGTACAGACCACTTACAAAAATATTTCATCATAAGTTTGGAGCACGAAGAAGTTTTTATACTTCTTTTACACGTAAATAATATAATACACGTGTTCTTCGATATGAGATTATTTATAAATGTTAAAATAATGTAAATGATAACAGAAAAACAGTGGAGAATTGTCCAGTATTGCCACAATAAAAACTGGTGCATCTCACCCTATGGTGCGTCTCTCCTGAAATTACCATTACCATTTACCATTTTAGAATTCCTCGAAGAAACATAAAGTCAAATGTTATAGTAAATGTTTAACATTCGAAGTTCGAATTCGCAGTGTTCGTCTTCTGCTGGATTAATTTTATTTTCATTTAATCATGATAGTGTATCAAAATACAACAAATATTTATCAAAAAGAAAAAAAGATGGTTATCAAATTGGTTATCATAATTGATCATACCTTTAGATTGAAATAAAACAGAAATTATTTGAAACCATGGACACTTCCACTTCTTTATTTTAATATAAAGTCTACCACTAACATTAATCGTGGGATATAGCATCATTTAAGTGTCTATCTTTTTTATGAAACAAATGCTCCGATACAAGAAGAATTAAATGGACAATTAATTTCATGTAAAAGGAACAGCAATTAGCAGTATAGATTTATCTGTGGAAATTTGTAAAAAGCAAAATCTACGTCAACAATTTTTAAAACCAATACTTTATTAACGAGCCGGAAAACAAAATGAGTCCCAGTTATATTAAAATGTAATAGAAAATTGTGTCAAATGAAGGAGACACTGAAATAAGATTGTGTTGCATAATAAATGTCATAGACTTTCTGTTAAACTAAAGAAACCAGCCAAATCTCAAATTATTTATGTTTTATTTCAGTCTGAAGATAGAACGTTCAGTTTCACAACCCTACACTTGTTAAATGTAAGTATTATATTCTATTAGACACAATGAATCTTCTCGAATCTCACCGACTCTGATTTTTATTTTATACGACTCATCGTGATAAAAAAATAATTTTTCTTGTCAAACAAAGAATTCTATAGACCATAATCGCCGCCCATTACCGGAACGATGAAAATATTGAATGATATAATATTGAATGATTGCAAAAGTTTTAGAAACCATGACCAATTTTTCTTAATTTTCCCAATTTTCAAATAGGTGTAGATCTTTTTTAAAGGAAACTTGTGCAATTTTTCAAATCCCCTAGCTTACAAAATGTTGTGGGACAATTGTAGAAAACAGCGATTAAATAATTGATTGATAAAACTAAAATGATAATTCAAAATGTAACTTTTTATTTTCATAATTTCAAAATGTTTTATATTATATGTTTGTGTTATATTTTCAAATCGGACATGAATTTTTGCGACCATCTAATATTAAATGTTTTTCGTGGAAAAAATCTCGCGATAATTCGACTCATATTTTCGGCGAGTTGTCACGTCGATAATCGATTCACCGATGTCCCGCACGGTTAAAAAAAAATCAACCCTTACCTCCTGTCACCTGTTTGATCGCGGTTTCGAGGACTGTTGAACAACGATGAATCGGGATAGATCAGCTCGGACCCATCGCTAGCAGGTCTCTGTTCCACTCGACCGGCCGAATACACTCGTGTCCGCGTGGTTCTTGGGTATTATATTTTTAGTAGACGACTCCGGCCGCGAAACTGGAACCGGACGGAAGTGCAGTGCGGGAAAATGCTTCTTGCCGCGATTGCTATCTCTCGATTCTTTATTTATGTCGAACAAACCGACCCACGGACAAGCGAATGCCAGCCGAGAGAAATTTTCCGTAGGCAAATTTACCCTCAACCTCCGCCATGTTAGTTGTTAGGGGAAACAATGATCGTCATGGTAACCTCGGTGACAGGTAATACGACTATTACAGCACCGGAGGTTCGACCAAAAAATGATTAAAAGCCGAGGCACGTGATTAGTAGATTCCGAATCTTTACGCGAAATCAAAATTTTTATTGTTTTAAACTTAACTGAGGTCGACGAGTTAATTCGTCATTCGTGTTCGCTATCACTTGCTACAAATGTTTCGCTTTCTTCTTATTTCAATAATTATTATTTTACTTTATTGTGTTCTAATTCCATATTAGCATAAACTACATCTTATATGCGTCTTCTATCGCACAATTTTTGTTATAACAAGAGACACAATTATTGTTGGGGGTACCAATTACCGTGCCTATATTAAATGTACTCATTTTTAAAGCATAATGAATATTAAAAAGGAGATATTAAATTTTTTCATTAAAATCAGTTAATATATATGTTATATATTTCGTGTTTAATATTCATTTCGTCTTAAAAATAAGTATAGGTACAGTAATTGGTACCCCCACAGTAATTGGGTCACATATCCTATGTCTCTGTAAATGTTCATGATTGAAAAGTCATTGTCAATTAAAAGGTTACAACGCAAAATGTAAAATTCTAACTACAATACCAGATGTTCTGAGAAGCTTTTACCAATTCTGGATTGCCATAATTGGATTGCGGTATAATAAAAATTGTCTGTCAATTGTAAGAAACGGAAGTTAAGGGGACATTACACTTTCTCAGGTCGGAAATTTTAATAATTTTTATGGGACTAATGAAGTAATGAAAAAACATTTTTTTGGGTCCGTAATTTTTTTTTACATATGTCTTAAGCCTTCAAATGCAGGAAAAAATTTTTATGTAATTTTGTAAATGTTTTTTTATAGGGGTATTTTTGCAGCCTTGTGAAAGTTATTTTAAAATTTTTTATCTGCCGGCATGCACGATTGCTGCTCACTGGAACATCTGAAAAAAAAAAGAATTATCCTTAGAAAAAGTATGACCCCAGTATTGACTAGAATAAATAATATTGGTGAATTTTTTCCTCATTTTTTAATGTTTTTGTTTTACGAAGAAAATGCTATTTTTGAGACCACCAACTTTGGAGGTCCACCATTTTGTGAATTTTTCTCGAACAAAATAATCGTAGTCTCTGCTAGGGTCATAGTCATACTTTTTCTAAAGATAATTTTTTTCAGACGTTCCAGTGAGCCCCAATCGTGCACGCCAGCAGATCAAAATTTTTTGAAATTACTTCCATGAGGCTACAAAAAAACGCCTATAAAAAATCATTTACAAAATTACATACAAATTTTTTCTTTTGTTTGAAGACTTAAGATATATGTAAAAAAAAATTACGGACTCAAACAATGTTATATATGAAAATGTATATTCTCTTTCAATCATTTTAAGAAATCGAATATTCTTAAAATCTTCTAATGTCTTTTCAGTTTAAATTTGATCTCTTTATTTTTGTCATAAGTGCATAAAATCTGCAGACTAGTGACGAAGCAATGACTGGGATTTGATCTGCTTCGGACTGGTTTACCCTTTGCCATTTTGTTTCGTGTTATTCACGTTTTTTAGTGCTACGTAGCACGATACGATATAATACTGTTTCAATACACATTCCCTGGCTGAAAATGTTTGATCAAAGTCTGAACGAAACTTGAGGCACATCGTCAGAAAAGACTCGCAGTTTGAATGGTACTAATCTTGCTTTTTACTGCCATCTATCATGACACGGCGCAATACTATCTCGTAGAAAAGCCTTCTACATTCCTAATGGATTTATCATATAGTGTGATATTCCAACTTTCGTGCGAGTCCTAAAAGTTAAAAATATTTCTCGCGCAATTGTTTGAAATTGACCTTAAATAACCTCTTAAGAGATAATGATTCTTCTCCGAGCTACAGATCAAGATTTTTCAATTTCTTGACACTATCTTGAATTTTTCTACCGACTATACTAACTAAGAGTTAAAAATCTCTACAGCAAAGCATAAAAAAATGAAGTTCTGTACATCGGCAGCCTGTAAGAATCTTCTAAAACTGGAGACAATTTTTTCCGAGCTTATGGTCGAGTTTTAGTGAATATTAGCGTACACTACCACAGTAAACTGGATTTTAGTCGGAGAGGATAGGAGAGTGTTCAATCCCGGAGTTTCAGCGTTTCTACTTTCGTGACATGACCGTTTTTAGCATGGCACAGAACCGAGCAGCTTTTAGCATGGAACAGAACCGAGCGCCTTCTAGCAAGGAACAGAACCGAGCAGCTTATAGGAGAGAACAGAACCGAGTAGCTTTTAACATAAAACCACAGATGAGGTATAGTCGTAGACTAATTTTCTGTCTCACGCTTGGGGGGCTCTAGAGCTGTCTAGAGCCACCGACGAGATATTTAGAAAGACTTCCAGCCTTACAAGAGAATGTGTCGCTCGAAAAGTACGGTGTTTTTTACCGTCTCTAGGATAGATTTTGGCTGGAGTAAGAAACAGAAGGCCAACGATGGTATCTCGTCGGTGTAGAAGACCACTAAGGAAATTCTCGTCGGTGAGAACTCATCACGGAACCATATCGATATTATCAAATGTTACATTCTCCGACGAACGTATTCGAATTAAAACAGATATTTTTTTTAGTGTTGTTTTTTAGGATTTAAAATATTGAAAGTAAAACTAATATCAAGGACGAAAAATTCGTAAAAATATTTTACGTAAGAAATTATTAAAGCATAATTTTAGGAAAATCAATTTCTACTTCAAATTTCATATGAGACACCTTAATTTGTAAATTAAAAATACTTCATGAACAAGCATTATTTCCTTATATGTTTTATAGATAATTATTCCAAGAATCGATTTGTGGAAACAGAAATATGTTGAAAACCAGAGTAGCGTTTATTTAACACTATTCCGAATAATATAGAGTTTGAGAGAGAGTCACGTGGATAAATTAATATAAGATAAAATAATATAATTGTAGAAGCAAAGATGGGTAAATTTTTATTGAAATAGACATTTCAAACAGCGAATAAAAGATAAAAAAATAATTTGTTACGCGTCAAATAAAAATAATTACGTTATCTAATGGAGTGTCGCGTCACATGAACATATATACATCTGTATCGAGAGTATCGAATGCGCCTCCAGAACTCGATAAAAACAAAGGCCAAACGTGGGCCTCTCCCGCTGAAGAACAAAGGAAGTTCTCTCTCGTTCGCTTACCATGAGACGACGAGCACGTAGCGTCTCACAGTATTCTTGTATTAAATTATTTTATATTGTTCGTATAATGTAAGCATTTTTTCCAAAGAGATTAAAGTTTATGAATATAATAAATTGGGTCCAGTAGAGTAGCACCTTAATCCCACAACAATTTGGTAGCAGAGCGTGGTTCTGCTAAATGGGATTGAAACACGTGTTGTACCGAAAAGAAAAGATAACTGGTAAGATCGAGAGAAATAAGTAATCATGGCAGAATCAGCATCGTTTGCCATATCAAGAATAGAGCCATTGACGAGCAAGAATTACGCTCTATGGAGCATGAGATTAGCGGCATTAATTAAGGTGAAACATCTATACCAAGAGGTAATAGTACAAGATGAGCCGATTAAGGACGAAAACGATGCGGAAACTGTGGCGAGATGGACCGATTGGTCGAGAAAAAACGATGAGGAATGTGCAATTATTATCCTAACACTTTCGGCTGAACAAGCAATGGCGTGTAGAAATATAACTAAGGCGAAGGAACTATGGAATACAATAAAAAGGCGGCATGAAGGGGCCGAACGCCAAAGGAAAACGCAGTTGAAGATGAAACTAGCGCGTATTGAAAAGTTAGAAAAGGAATCAATAGACGAATACTTGACAAAGGTCCAATCTTTAGCGACAGAGATCTCAGAGTTGGGTACTGTAATAGATGAAGACAAACTAATCTATTTTATTATCGAAGGCTTACCAAATAAGTATAGCGAAGTAACAACTGCCATACCTCAAACCCTAATATAACGTATGAGATAATGAGAGAGATATTATTAAGGTTCGAGAGTAAACATGATAAGATGAGAAATGAAATAGAAGCCAAGGCATTTAAAGTTATAGAACAGAAGAAAGGTAACTGCTACAACTGTGGAAATACGGCCATATCGCTAGAGATTGTCGAAGCAGGCCAAGAATTCAATCAGAGAGAGGAAAAATAATACCAATACCGAGAGAGGCTACAGAGGGCAACATTCGAACAATAAGGGGAATCGACATAAATACCAAGGTAAAAATAATTATAAGAGTTACAAAGACAAACGAACGTACGAACATCGTGATGAATACGCGATGAGGGTTAGAGAAAATCCTGACATCAACGCTAACATATTGGGAAACGGAGAAAAAACTGTCTGGATGTTGGACTCTGCATGTACGTCTCACGTGAGCTTTCAGAGCGACATTATTTCTAACCAAAGGTCAGAAAAAACAGAAATATCTACCGCAGAGCATGGGCGAAGCATTGCAGCTGAGAGTCGTGGCACAGTGCGTGGATTCAGTAACAGGAAAGACCTCGGAATCACTCCAATAAGGATGGAGGATACGTTATATGTTCCAGATCTTAACTGTAACCTTATGTCTGTGCCATGTTTGGTAAAAAGAGGCAAAAGAATTCTTGATGAATATGGTGCTGAAGTCTACGAAAAGAAAACAGGTGAGCTAGTTGCCGAAGGACGTTTTGAAAATGATGTTTTTTTAATGCAGATTGATATTAAACAAGATCAAATGAAGCCCGAAACAGAGGCATGTTTGAACGCAGCTGAAGCAAGTCGCGAGCTATGGCACAAAAAGTTAGGACATGTCAACTACAGATACCTACAGAAGATGGCAGATGAAAAACTAGTTGATGGTCTACCCAAGATTGAACGGGGAAATGATGTTTGTGAGTCTTGCATCAAAGGAAAAATGAACAGATAGCCTTTTCCAGATGTTGAAGTGGAAAAGAGTCAACGAATTTTAGAAAGGCTGCACGTGGACTTGTGTGGTCCTATGCCAAGAACATCTCTCGGTGGAAGTAAATACATGCTGGTAATAGTGGATGAGTATAGTCGTAGATACTTTGTTGAATTTCTACGCTCGAAAAGTGAAACAGCAAGCAAGCTGAGAGGGTTTATAGAGAAATGTGAGAACGAAAAAGAAAAGAGAGTAAAGTATATCAGATCAGATAATGGAACTGAGTTCATCAATGAACCGCTATTGAACTACTATAACGAAAAAGGAATAAAATGTGAGAGAACGACAGTACATACGCCTCAGAGCAATGGATTGGCTGAAAGAGCCAATAGATCCTTACTAGACATGGCAAGAACGCTGCTGATAGATGCTGGTTTACCCCAAGAGTTCTGAGCAGAGGCTGTGTGGACTGCGTCATATATTCACAATGTTGTACCAACAAAGAGGAGGATCATAGTACCATTAGAGATATGGATGGAGAGGAAACCATCTATTAAACATTTAAGAGTTTTTGGATGCAAGGTATTTTATAGAAACGACAACTTGCCCCGGAAGAAATTTGATGAAAGATCAAGAGCTGCTGTGTTCATTGGGTACTTGAGGGACAGAAAGGCATACAGAGTGTATGATATAAAGAAAGAGAAGGTAGTTGAAAGCAGAGATGTAAAATCCATCGAAATGGAAAAGGGATATATAATGCAGAGAAACTTAGAACCTGAGACATTAAACTACGTCATTCCATACAGTAGTACGGAGGAATATATCGAAATGAGAAATCAGACTGACTCAATGAATCAAAGTCAAGATGAAGCAGGAATACAAGAGGTTACTAATACGGTAGAAGGAGAAGAATTGAGTACAGAAACTAACACTGAGGGATTTACAAGAAGAGGTAGACGAAACGGTGACACAAGCGAAGTTTTACAAGAAAGACATAATCGGACAAGAGAAGAGAATGAAAGACAATTGCTGAATCAAGGTGTGCGAAGATCTTCTAGAGAAAGGAAACCAAACGTGAGACAGACTGTAAACATGAGTCGGGAAGATATCCCGAAAACGTATTATGACGTCATGCGATCAAAGGAGAAAAGCAAATGGTTGGAAGCGATAGAAGGTGAACTAAAGACATTAGAAAATTACAAAGTATGGAAAGCAATTGAAGAACCAAAGAACGAAAAAATAATTAGGAGCAGATAGGTTTTTGCGAATAAAGGGAACGGTGATGGCATAAGATACAAAGCCCGATTAGTTGCTGATGGGTCGAGACAACAAATGGGCAAAGATTATGAAAACTCATACAACCCAGTTATGAAAAAGGAATCTCTGCGCACACTATTGGCGATAGCAGCAGCTAGAGGATTTCAAATAAAATTTATAGATGTCGAGACGGCATATTTGAACAGCAGACTGAAGAGGAAGGTGTACATGAGACCCCCACAAAGAGTCAACGTTGAAGGAGGGAAAGTTCTCTTGATTGAGAAAAGTCTGTACGGTTTGCCAGAAGCAGGTAGATGCTGGTATGATAAGCTAATCGAAATTTTGAGAAAGGCAGGTTTGAAATCGACGAAAGCAGATCCGTGCGTATTTCGCACGGAAGAAGGTAACTATTTCTTAACTGTAGGATTTTATGTAGACGACTGCGTTATAATTGGTCAAAATGATAGAATAATAAATATGTTAATATCAAAATTAAAAGAACAACTGAAGACTAGAGAGTTAACAGGTAATATAGAGTTCCTGGGAATCAGCGTTGATCGAACCAAAGACGACTTCCTATTGGGACAAAGGAAGTTCATAGATGAAATTCTGAGTAGGTATAGCATGCAGAACTGCCACGCTGTCAGAACAGCGGGAGTAATAGGGTCAAAACTAGACGAATACGAGGACTCGGAAAAGGTTGATGATGTCCTGTATCAGGAAATCCTGGGAAGTATCGGATACCTGGTTGCTGGGACAAGACCAGATCTGGCATTTGTTTACAGTAAACTATCGCAGTATGCTAAAGATCCGCGTGAGATGCATCTACAGGCACTAAAGCGGGTACTGAGGTATCTCCAGGGTACGAAATCATTAAAGTTAAAAATAGGTTCCGGATGTGGCAAGCTGATCATAAGCTCGGATGCAAGTTGGTGCACAACGAGCGACTCGAAATCATTCGCTGGGTATACAGTGAAAATAGGAAATTCCATGATCGGTTGGAAGAGCCGGGAACAAAAAATGGTAACACTATCCACCATGGAATCAGAGTTGGTTGGTTTATGTGATGCTGTTAGCGAGGGAAAATAGATGGTAGGATTATTAGAGGAACTAAATCAATTTGATTTAGTTGTAAGACCAATCCAAATCAGTACGGACAGTCAAGCAGTGATAGACTGGATATCAAACCCGAGAGTTAATAATAGGAACAAACATATTCATCGTAAATATCACTTCATAAGAGATGAAAAGGATATGGGAGAAATAGCACTACAATACATTAGGTCATCGGAACTGGAGTCTGACACAATGACGAAAGACTTGGCCGCCGACGTGCTACAGAAACATTTAAAGAGCTTGGGTTTGGAATACAGTTAAAGTTGCGACGCGAAAGGAGGGATATGATGGAGTGTCCCGTCGCATGAACATATATACATCTGTATCGAGAGTATCGAATGCGCCTCCAGAACTCGATAAAAACAAAGGCCAAACGTGGGCCTCTCCCGCTGAAGAACAGAGGAAGTTCTCTCTCGTTCGCTGACCATGAGACGACGAGCACGTAGCGTCTCACAGTATTCTTGTATTAAATTATTTTATATTGTTCGTATAATGTAAGCATTTTTTCCAAAGAGATTAAAGTTTATGAATATAATAAATTGGGTCCAGTAGAGTAGCACCTCAATCCCACAACATTATCTGTATTCCACACGTAATGAATTTATTCGGCGAATAAAGATAATTTTTTATTGGGTTGAGCGATTCATCTTTAGCGTTGAATAAAGTATTCATTTTTATTTGTGTCTTTATTCAGCGGTTTATTTGACTTCGAATAATATTCGGAACCGTGTTCGAATGCTGTAAGGAGGACGGAGCAGTCAAATTCTGGCGCGCGCGTTACAATGTATGTAGTTGTAAGTATGTATCGCCTAATGACGAAAGCGGGGATCGAATGAAACTGTAGACACTTATGAATCGTAGTTCTTTTTAGATCTTTGAAATTATGAATCTTTTCATTTTTGGTTTAATTTAGCTTTACACATGAATTTATTGACACTGTTGTAAAAATTTATTTCATAATAGTTACTTTTTCTATTTAAAATAGTTCTAACAATATGTTGCTACTGTAAAAATAGGATCGATGTCAATTTTCAATTTCTATTTAAAAAACCTGCATTTGTGGAATTTTTACGTATCTTTCATTTTTTGTAAATATCAATAACCGTAATTCGTCAGATTTATTATATATAGAAAAACTGACCGAAAATCGAATGGCGCAACGGCCATTCAAATATGTTGAAGGACATTTTTGACTACCTCGTCCGGCCAGGTTCTTTAACGACGAAATATTCCAAATTGTAATATTTCAATATCATTTAAAATATTTCAAGTACTATTTAAAACTATTAATGTGTTTCAATAACAAACTAATTTAAATAGAAAATGAAATTTTAACAAAAAGTATAAGATTAGCCAGCCGCAGTCACCGAAGAATGTGACATAATACATACATACGTGTTGGGTCGAGTACATCAGTGTGACACTACTACCAATCAAACAACAAAACTTGTTTATTGTTCATTATCTTTTTATGGCTTTTTCACAAACAAATTTGAGACATTTTTCTGATGAAAATGATACCAAATATGATATAATTCCGATGATAATTACTTGTGTGTAATGAACGATTAAAGTTTCGGACGCAAAGAAGGACAGCCTATGAGAAAGAAAGAGATGCGGAGTCGGCCAATACTGGCCCATGACATGTGAGGAATATGCGCAGAACAACCGCAAAACACGCGCAAAACATTGCCAAAACATGCACAAAACACCCGTATGTGCTACGACCAACTCGCCTTCCGTTGGGTCACTTGCCCGTAGTTGGGCCCGGCGGGCATCCCGAGCCCAGCGGGCAGCTAGTTGAGTTGTTTTGCGCATGTTTTAGAATTCTTATGCAGGTGTTTTGGCCATATTTAGCGATTTTTTTGCGCGTGTTTTATTTTATAAAAAAAATTAATTTTCTGTTTTTTACTAAGGATCACAATAAGAACGATTGAATTTTGTCATCAGTTGTAGGTTGTATGTATTTATTCTTTGTTTTATACTATAATTATTACAGAATATTTTTTTTAATAATCTTTATTTTGTATCGAAATAATTTCTAAATTAATTTTAAATTCTGATATTTTTTTTTTGTAATGTTACTTTTATATTTCCTACACCTATAAACTATCCATTATAAAACAATGATTACAATGGTGAGCAATAAGGAATTTATTGCCTATGTCACTGACGTTTCTTCCATAGTTCACGAGCAAATGTTCTATTTAGGTAGCGAGCGCAGCATGTGTAGCAATGTTTGGTATTTTAGATCAGTGATAGTTCCACGGTCTTATTTCCACAACCGACAAGAGTATCTTAAGGTTGGGGCCATTACCGACCGCTCCCAGTACCCACCTAAGGACCCACTTTGAGGTTCGCAGTTTAACACGGGGGCTGGCAGTCTTTCTAAATATCTCGTCGGTGAGTGTACCATGCAAAAAGATGAAATGGGATCTGTTCCATACTAAAAATACGATGTCACAAAAGTGGGAACTTCAAAATCCGGGCGTGAGCACTGATGAGCACTCTCAGTCCTCCCTACCTATAGCAGCCTATGCATATCTTGTCTGTGATTATATATTTTCAATATTTAAATTGGTCAAATTGGAAAAGGAGAATTGTTGAATAATTAATAATCGTTCATAATGAATATTATACGTATTAATACGAAAAATGTAATTTTTATTCTTCCGGCGATTTTGACAATCACAATAAAGAAAGCTTCCATGGTAAATGTGGTAGCAAATTAGATATTGTTGTATATCATTTTTTTGGTGATATATTTTCATGTACTACTTTATTTACAGATAGCATGGTTAATAACATGATGAAGGAAGTTAATGTAAATCCTACATCAGCATACAGTAGTAAAAAGGTAATACAAAAGATTAATTGCTGTGTTTACAGGAGGAAATATCCGGACTATGTCCAAGATATATCATGTGTTCAGATTTGAGTGTAGAATGTTTAAACTGTCATTTATGTCCAAACTGTGTCTATGGCTCAGTGTATGTTGCAAATTGTACAGTCTTAGATCAGATTAATTGTAACGTAAGTAAGACAATACATGTATAATATTGTAATAGTTCTTATTTGTGCAACACTAATTGACGAAACAAACTTTCAGGGTGATCACACTTTTCAAAGAAAGTACATATGCCGTTATTGTTATCAAACAGAACATTGGGAGCATCATTGTCAGCAAAAAAATTCTTGCAGTTCTATGACATCTCCTCGACAATACTATAGAACAAATTGTACAGTGAATAGTGACATTCTGTGTCTATGTAGGTAGATGCAAATTTAGGAAAAATTTTGAGCATTACTTTAGGAGGTTTTGGAGCTGATCGGTATAATGTGGTACAAAAAATTTTCAGAAATTTAAAGTACAAATATCCTAGTTTCATTAATATGCGTTGCAGGTTCTATTTGGGTCACTGGCATGATGGAATTGGAAAACTCTTGAGTTTTGGAGGACTTGGTGTATGGACACTAATCGATGTTATACTCATTTTTGTTATATATTTGAGCCCAGCAGATGGATCATTGTACATTTAACTACCATTTGGAGTAACATAATTTATATTCTTGACAGAAAAGAATTAAATATATAGTTTCATTGTTGAAAATGCTTAAGTTTGATGTGTAAATTATAAGAATTTTACTTATTATGTCTAAAAGAACTGAATTGTAATGCGATATGTATATATGTATATGTTGAATCATTCTCTTTCGTAAATATAATATTTTTATTAATTCTAAGTTTGTTATCTCATATGAACTTAATTGTACAAATTGCCTAATGCATTTTTAATCTATGTAATAAAATATTTTTAACTATTTCGATTATTTGTATATATGGCAACGTTCTTGTTATTTCTCAAATCTTTTTCTTTCACGTTAAAACTTTGAGAAAAGGACTAGGAGAGAGCACATATACTTTTACTTGGGTCAGATATGGTCCGCATACATATGTAGCATTCATATCTAATCTTTAACCTCAGTCATTTCTTTTCTAAAAATCAATATTTCTAAAGTCTTACGGGAATTAAAACAAAAAGTTATTACAAAATTCGCAAAGGACTGGTAACAAATATAAATTTATGTTTTGGTTCATAGAATAATCGAATGCGGACCACGAAGGTGGGGTTATGAACTAATTTTTCCTATCGTAATGCATAAGACAAGGATAATAGAAATCCATTCGTGCACCTATTTACTTTTCGGACAGTCTTCTAATCCCCTGGTGTTTACGTGTGAAGCATGGTGAATAAGAAGGTATTCGACAAGGGCAGACATAGAATTACTACAGAGAGAGAGAGAGAGATTTGAATAATATTGTTCGCTTGTTAACACGTTAAGCGTTACGCCAGTCCCTGGGGACCGACATCAAAATTTCCGTTCAGACGGCGTCAGTCCCAGCGTCGCTAGATGAGGGGAGGGAGTACGAATTGAGCGGAAAAAGTAGCCCTCTCTCTGCCAGTACCGGGGAAACTTGGAGAATAGCGCAGTAGGAGGAGAAATTAGAGTGGGGGAACAAGTTTTGCTCTGGCGACACTGGTCGGTCCCCAAGGACCGACACTAGACTTTTCGTAGGTCGACTCTGAGAAATGAGTTCTGTTCACATACAAACTTGCGGTTACTCGCAGCGTGAACGAAAAGCCGAGTCTGTTTTGCTTGACGTTCCGTTTTACCGACAACACCGGCAAGTGAACAAAGCTGCACGCAGTACGCGGGCTCTATTTAGGGCTGCAAATTAGTTTTCTAAAGTACATAGATCTATCAAAAGCTTTTGTTGTTCATAAAATTCTAAATTTTGTATTGCCTTGAAAATGCTAACAGAATCAGAATGTGATGCATCGAGTAATGCACCAAGCAATGAATTTATGATGCTATCTAAAAATCAACGTCATCGTGTTTTACGCTCATTTGAAGATGATAGTCCGTTAGAGAGTATGCATCTAGAAAACAATAATACTACTGACAATCAATATTTTGAATGGTCCGAACCAAGAGGGAATCAACCAAATATTAAAGTTTTCACAAGTCTGTATGGTGCTGATGTAAATAACACAAAAGTTCAGAGTTGTGTAAATATAGAAGACTTCTATGCTCTGTTAGTCACTGATGAAATGCTTGAAATGATAAGTGAACAAACAAATATATATGCAATGCGTATGCGATCAACAAATACTTCAGAACGTTTAGATCAGTGGGTACCTACAGATAAAGAAGAAATCAAGCGCTTTTTTGGGCTTATTATTTGGATGGGATTAGTAAAACTTCCGAACATAAGTTTATACTGGTCCAAGGATCCTATATATTATCAGCCATTTCCCCACAAAATAATGAGCAAGAATCGTTTTGAGATTCTTTTGAGAATGCTTCATTTTACTGGTAATGAATCAGCTAATACCACCAACAGTTTATCGAAAATTCAACAAATCATAGATGAATTGAATGAAAATTTTAAAAAGTATTATAATCCATCAGAATTGATCTGCATTGACAGATCTGTGATTTCGTTCCATGAACAAATGATATTTCGACGATACATGAAGCAAAGAAGGCACAAATGTGGTATAAAAGTTTTCAAACTTTGCTGTGGGTTTGGGTACACATATAACATTCGTGTCTACAGTGACAAAGCTTTCGACGAAGTAGATACAACACCAACGAATGTTGTTATGAATTTATGTAAAGATATATTTCATAGAGGCCACACATTATGCACGAACAATTGTTATACAAGTCTAGATTTAGCGAAGCAACTAATACAAAAAAATACGCATTTGATGGGAACTCTCAGAAATAATTGTAAAGGTAATCCAAAAGAAGTAGTGTCAAAGAAATTGAAACAGGGAGAATTTGTTGCACAAGAGAGTAGAGAAGGAATAACAATTTTGAAATGGAAAGAAAAGCGTGATATCCTATTACTTTCTACTAAACATTCAACAGAAATGAAAACTGTCAAAACAAAGACACAGTTTATTTATAAACCCAAAATAGTTATTGATTATAATATAGGTAAAAAATCTATCGATCTTTCGGATCAAATGACTGCGTACAACAATCCATTACGGAAGTCAATGAAATGGTACAGAAAGTTATGTTTTGAACTGTTACTGAACATTTCTGTTGTGAATGCCTTTTTTATATATCAAGAGGTAACAGGTGATAAAATATCTATTACAACATATCGAAAAAAGTTGGCTGAGGTGCTCACAAAATTCAAGCAAGAAGAAACCGTCACGAATACAAGACTTCAGCATAAATTAGAAACAAAAGATGGTAGTGCGCATAAAATGAGAAGATACTGCGCCGAATGTTACAATAGTAATTCAAAAACTTTTGGTGCAAAAACAGCGAAAAATGTAACAAAAAAAGTTATAACTTTTTGCAATGGTTGTAAAGAAAAACCGCACCTTTGTTTAAATTGTTTTAATAAACTACATTAATTTTTGTTAAAATTATACTTACTAAATTGCTATAGTCATTTATCAAAATTCTATATTAACTAACAATTCTGGTCGAATCTATCAATTCAAAATTTTATTAATTTCATGTGTATTTAATTGTCCTGTACATTGGGTGTGTAAGAGCACGCAAATCTGCTTTAACAAAAGGATTAAGATTTTTAAGCAAACTTCCACTGACTATACAACGAAAAAATTATAAAAGCTCAAGTCATAGTAGTTCATGTAATATATCAATGTATACTTTAATGATTTGTTACAGATAAAAATATTAAGTCATAAGAATTATAGAATAGTTAAGTTATACAAATTATTTGTACAATGCACTTTGTAAATAGAATTCAGATATTTATACAATCTCAAGCTTTTATAATTGTTATACGCTCCCCTACTCGACAACATTAATTTGCAATATTATTTCTTATTATTATTGTTAGTATTATTGTTACATACGGAGAGTTTTCTTCCGTGACTTATGACCCTCTCCTAGGAGCCACGGGCTAGTATTGAGGACACAAAACGGAGAGTTCAAACTTAGTATCCACGATAGGATATATAAAATTATTTGTAAAGTCCTAAACTTAAATGTCAATATATTGTACTGTAATATTCAGTACATTCGAGTATATTTCATTTGAAACCGCATCCTTTTCGGAATTTCGGTTCTAGTAAAACCCAAAGTGGTACACTTTCGTCTCTCGAAGTGTATACTTACTAATACTATAAGCTGCAATCCTGATGATGAAACAGACATCAGCTCATCCGCAACTAACAAATTCGGAAAAACACAGATTCTCGGTCACGCAGACCAGCTGCTAAGAGCTATTTCGAATCGTAACATTGCTGTTGATACTGTTACTATTATTATGTATATATCTTACTAACTACTATTATAGTAAATATCTTTGAGGTCTCATATATAACGACAACTCACGGTGCGACGCACTATGGGGTATTTTGACCCTAAAATGCCGTAAAAAGTTCGTTTCATAGACATCCTCGAAGTAAAATATTCTATACATACAGTTTAGTATGTACTACTTGTTGTTTAGTAGCGTCCAGTATTTATTTTGGTAGCATTACAAAGGGTTTAGCCTTACTTATAATATGAACAAAAACTAGATGCTGCTGAGCTACCTACAGCGATTATTATTTTTATTAATGACACTAATGGTGCGTCACCAGTAGAGTCGTCCGTTAGTTATACATCAATTACGTGACTGACTGTGGTTTTTCCTCTTTCGCGCGAGAAGTATTCTGGCACGTACATCAGAAAGTATCATAAAGTTTAACAATCAATTGTTCCTTGCTATAATGTCACAATTAGTTGTCCCTTTAACAACCAAAAAAGGTAGATACAAATGCTACCACAATCTTTCAAGAGTTTCCCATAATCTAAGGAATAAGAATGTTACAAACAAAAGTTAAGGGATTTTCAGACATCTACAATATATATAATGTTCATGTTTTACTTCAAGATGTTGTCGCTGACCAAAAGACAAATCCAACGATCTACGATATTATGACCTTGGACCTATAAATAACGATAGAATAGTTTTTATCGCTTTTTAGGGTCAAATAGCACGACTTATTACGGCTAAAATCTTTCTCCCCTTTCAGTTAATAAATTCTCATTTTCTGATTTCTCCTAATTCTATAAAATGAAAAGAAAAGCAGAATAATTTCCCACTCTGTATAAATCGATGGGAATAAGAATCTAACTCCATGTATTTCAGGAAAATTATTCTGTGTGTTGAACAAAACAGTAAATTAGTCTTAGAAAATTAATAAGGACCATTTCACGCTAAATGATCATTTTTAAACACTTCACAAATTTCTTAAGTTCTTATCTGGATATTTACTGTGTTGCGTCTTGTGTGAACATATAAAATCACAGCTGTAATCACTGTTACTGGAGTCAGCCAAAAAGCAAACAAATACAACGTTCTGTTGCAGTATTTGCCCTGGGCTGGATCATAATTTACACCCATAGAATATACTTGGTACATCCACACAGTGCCTACAAAATTCCCAAAAATATTAAAATAAACCAATTTATAGATTATTTATTGATTACAAATGACTGTTCAAGTACGATCATCATGTAACTACATGAAATAGTTGATTATATTACTGACCCATGACGAAAAGAATGCAGGTGAATGAATCAGTTAACGTTTCTATAGCATTTAGTAGACATTTATCATCACCTACTACTCTCCGAATACAGCAACACAATCTCTTAAAAATACTGAGACTGCCGTTCACTAATAAATATATAGGAATATATACTCCTTGTGGGCATTCATTTATATAGAGTCCACCAATAACCACCATGCATATTGGAATTACTACCGTAATTATTGTTAATACCCCAAAGAGAATGATAAGTGTGACTACAATTATAAAAGGTAACTTTAGTCATTCTTTTTGGTAAGAATTCTTCTTATTATATAAAGTTTAAAAAAAAAAATCGTTGCTTACTGGTATATAAGAGTGAAATGACAATATTCGCATGATGTCCAAATGTTTTGTGTGCATGTCTGATACGATCGAACAATGAATCAGAGGAAGGAGGTGGAGCTAAAAGATAAAAGCAATTCTGTGTTAAAATATGATTACTTTAAAATTATATAGTCCACTAGCATGTTCTTATTCTTTGTGACAGTTAACAGATATGGAGAAGTTAATCCTCCAACTACAGGCGATTTTTCGAATTCCTCTACAAAACTACAAACGAAATTTATATCTTTTGTATACACTTATCAAATGAAAACATTTAATAATATACAAAACAATCTTAGAAAGAAAATATTTTTATTTGTTGTCTTACATCTTAAGGGAAACGTGAATACAAAATTTGTTCAACAGACAAAATATATAAAAAAAAAATTAAAACCATTTCTGTACATAAACCAACATTACAATCTGCACACCAAGTTCTAGGAAAGAAGAGCATGTAATGCGGTTTCTATATTCCTCGCAGTTGGAGGATTACATATAATCTATTGCAAAAATAAGTACCAATGTCAATTGCCACCTCATACGAAGGGTGTGGATCCTGAGGTATTGCTAAATTTTCTATAGGCAGATGGTGTTCCATGATGTTAGGATTTATTCCAGACATTCTGATTTATTTATTGCATCCCCTCCAAATATTTTTGTTGCATTAGCAGTTACCTAGTGGGTTAATAAGATAAAAAATTTAGTAGCTTTTGGCTGTTATAATGCAGTTGTCATTGTAAACAATTCTTGTGGCTTGAATATTAGAAGATTGAGAATATAGCAATAGTTTCTCCATTTATATAGAATGTCATAGGTTTTAATAACCAAATTTTATTAATATATTCCATAAATGTAAAGAAGGAAAAAAAATGTTATACAAGGTGTTAAGAAACAGCCATTCTTTCTGAAACATTAACATTTTTTGATGTTAACATCGTGATTGACTTACAGACTTTTGCATGTTATACAAAATGTTTATCACACTGTTGTTTATCAGACAGTTTATAAACTGCCCAACATTATGTAAACCTTGTTCATATAAATATTGAATAGTCTTTCTTTAATATCTTATGTAAACATAGAATTAGGTTACTCCAAAAGTTTGTGCCGCTTTTTGTTCCACTATTTAAATTAATGTATAAAACATTGTAATCACCCTTTCTTTCCACAACCTCTTCCCACATTTTTGGTAAGGACATTATACCGTCACTATAAAATTTCTGTCGTTTTTCATAAAAATACTTTTCGAAGTTTGTTTTTGAGGACTCAATATTATCCAATTTTTTCAGCTAAAAAATGTTCCATTGACCGAAATAAATCATAATCCAATGGAGCAATGTTTATAGAATATAGTGGGTGTAATAATATTTGCAGACCGAATTCATGTAATTTTTTTGCACGTTTTATGCCACATGTAGTCTTGCATTATCGCAATGAAAAATCACATTGTTCCGATTCATGGCTTTTGGTTGTTTTACTCTTATCGCTTCTTCCAATTTATCCAACCGAGCACAGTACTTGTCTGAATTAATTGTTTGGTTGGCTGAAAGAAATTCAAAATACAAAATTCCTTGATAATCCCACCATACAGAGAGAAGAACTTTATGAGGGTATAGATCTAGTTTCGCATTGTTAATAAACAATAGGTGGACCTTTTCTTTTGGTTCATGTTCGTTCTCTTTGAGGATTGTCGTACGAAATCTACTTTTCATCTCCAGTCACTAAATGTTTAAGAAAAGTTTCTTTTTCATTGTGTGCACGTAAAGATATGTATGTTGCTATGCGACCACAATAGTTCTGTTAAAAAAAATTTATTACACAAATGTGAAATATAAGGAAAATAGTGAGAGATTTGGAATTTCAATGGTACATTATAGAATTGATCGGCAATATTCACAATATGTGAGCTGTGTTTACAATTAGCCCATACTAATAATGCTGACATAAACTAACTTTATTAAGAAAGGTAAAATCAAATCTTTGATGAAATCTGATAATAAATACATTTTTTTCTTTACTTAAATTCATAGAATGTACTGACTTGGCCGTTAAAACCCTGTTTATGGTCCATGTATATTTAGCAAAAATATTTTGTATTTAATATACATTTATAGCAAAACATAAAAATAAATGTTCTTACCTATGATCTATATTTTGAAAAATTGTTACGTCGCTAATTCATTGAATTAATATATAAACGATTCCATGTGGAATTGATATAATGATTTCGATATAAAAAGGAATAAAATACTTATAAAATGTTAAAATAGTCAAAAACGACCTTTTAGTCTGTTACTCCCGGCTTCTGGAAATACATATCAATGTCATTGTGCAAGTTTGACAGTTACATTTGATTATAGCCGCTGTCTCACAATCAAACTTATGTAAAATGTTTTAGACGCGTAAATATTCAACATTTTGAAAATCTTCAAATGGAAAATGATATAGTCCAAAGATACTACAAGTTAGAAAACTTGTGCCGTGTGCCATAATAAAACATAAATATATTTAGATCAAGTACAATCAACTGGTATCAATGAGTTCCGTATCGAGTACTATCGACAACTCGATGTTGGAATCGATTGAAATCGATATTAAATCGAACGTCGACATTCAAATACATTAGAAACATTCCTTCATATTTAAAACAGTATATTTATCGTTATAAATAAGTAATAAATTCGAATAATTATTTAAACAATTTGCACGATTATTTTATTCTCTCTGCATATACAGGATGTTCATGGTATTACTAGACAGCGTTTTTCTCGCAAATAATAAATATATCAGAAAAAAATGAAAAAGAAAAAGGTAATACTGTTTTTTGCAAACCTACGTAATGGCGTAGGCAATTTTGTTGTGTTTGCATTATTTTGTGGAAATAAATGTGACTTTGGCAACATTATGATGTAGCTAATAACCTAGTAGTTGATGCGACATAAAAGCATAAAATAAAAAAAAATGTTCCGTTAAAGTTTTTTTTTGTTTCACTAATAGGATGAATATAAAATGGAAGAGGAAAACAAAATAGCACGTGATATACGTCGCATTCAATTAAAAAACATTTATGCAGTATGAAAACGTTTACTAGTACATAATACTTTTAATTTATGCCGTATAGATATAAAAAAAAGTTTGGGAGCACATTAAGAACAATTCGGGAGCACATTAAGAAACAAGTAATGATTTAAGAGCTACTACACGATCACTGCCACCGTATTCAAATGTCAACGCCAACGAGAAGCAAATTATGTCGATAATTGACCCAACAGAATAAATCAGTATAATGAAATAATGGGTAGATTACTCTAAACCATCTGTAAGCATAAGAAAAATGATGGCGTAAAACGAAATAGATTACACTTCGATTAAAAGGAAGCTTATATTGCTTAGAAATATTTTTGATAACCTGTTAAAGCCTACTACAAGTTATACACTCATACTTGTTAATTCATAGATAATTATTATTAGCAATCACACAAGTTCAGACTATTAAAAAGTGGTATACTTGATGAAAACTCTAGAAGGTTTCATCATTAACAAAATATATATATATGTTTCTTCATCAATATACAGGGTGTCCCACATAAATGTGAGCACCTAAATATCTTTCGTATTTACAGTCCTATCAGAAAACTTCAGAGAACAAAGTGACATTATTGCAGGGGGCAATATAATGGTGAAGAAAAAATTTTGTATGTCGTGTTTTTTAATCAAATTTCAAGGTCACTGATGTTTTTTAAAATGGAATAGTATATTTTTTTACGATAGCATGCTAGACAATAAAAAACTGAATTTAGTGGATACCACCTTTTTGACCTTGAAATGACCTTGCTCAAGAATAATCATGTTGAAGCGGATGAAATGTGGAAGTTTAAAACTTGCGTGTTTCAGCAAAGATTGCGCGTTGTTTATGTCGGGTTGACCTTTACATATCATAATGAATGTTCGAAATGTTGATCATCCTCATTTATGCAATGTTGCAATCTTTTAATAAATGATCTTTGGCATTGTCGATTTCCTAAGACGTAATTGAAGAACATGCTGCGGTAATCCTTTGCCGCATATCTTCTGGCGCTGTGGGTTTATCTTTGTACACAATACATTTTATCTTGCCCCATAGATAAAAGTCCAATGGTGTCAGATCCGGAGAACGGGCTGGCCATGGAATTGGTCCTCGTCGCCCAATCCAACGTCCAGGATATTTCGTATTTAGTACCGTTCTAGCAATTTTAAAATAATAAGCTGGACAACAACCATCATGTTCAAACCACATGCGCTTCCGATCGAATAACGTAATTTCTTCTAAAAGGCCCGACAAATCCTGGCGTAAAAATGCAGCATACTTTATACCAGTAAGAGTTTTTTGTATAAAGTACGAGCCTATTATTCCCAAATACCACACAGACGTCTTAAAGGCGTCTGTCGTTGGACATCCAGACGTCTTAAACACGTCTTGAAAGTCCTACGAACGGCTTTCGAACGTCTCTGAAACGCCTCTGGAACGTCTGTGTTACAAAACTGTACGTCTTAAAGACGTATTTAAAACGTCTGTTAGACGCCTTTGAGACGTCTCGAAAAACAGACGTCTTTTAGACGTCTTAGAGATGTTCATAAATGTTAAATAAAACAAATTTTAATGAATAAAGCAATATTTTATTGTTATTGTTAATATTTATTATAACATTAAAATTAGACATTAAACATTAAAATTAAAATTAGAAATAAAAAATTAAAATTAAACATTAATCATTAAAATTAAATATTAACTATTAACATTGAAATTAAACGTTAAAATTAGAATTAAATAATATAATTAAAATTTGTCATTCTTTTAACACAAGCAGCACAATACCATCGATATTGCTTTTGATAAACAAAAAATGTTCTATGTGTATTTGTTATAATTTTGCTATTCTATCATAACTATGGGTACGTATGTAAATATTAATGCAATGTTGTTAATAATTCTAAGATATGTTGTTAACAAATAATAATTAATAATTAATAAAAACTAATACAATCGGCCGCCCTCTTCAGCTACATCTGTATAGTTGCCTAGGTGTCCTTTTGGCTTCAAAGCATATATTCGCCCCTTGTGAACTTTAGGCACTTTATACTGCAACACTCCGAGTAGCAATTAAACAAACTGTATCCTAAAAAAAATGAACGAAAATTAATCAAATTTATAACACAACACTGAAATAAACATAGCAGAAAGGCACAAGCAAAAATAACAACGGTACAAATAATAGCAGTGAAACTATACTTACTTGTCAAAATAATATGTAAATAACGACATGCAATAACGATGTGGAATAACGCTGTCCAAAGTCTCCAGTTCACAACGTTCGAAGAATCACAACACTAAAGGATAGTTCAGACACGGCAGAAACGGCGCAGTTGAACGAACATGAAGATGTTAATGTAAATTAACACCGCGCGTTTGATCCGCGCAGTTTCCGTCGCGTCTGAACTAGACCTAACGAAATCGCTCGAAAGTTAAACGATACAAGGCCCTGAACGGTTCTAGGGTAACTGACGAGAAGTCTTCCTCCACTCTGTGACCAGGTCCCGAACATATAGTCCTTATTCTTCTGAGAGCGGCACAACCTTAGATATAGGCCATAAAAAAGATCCCTAACCTTCGAAGCAGGAGTCAACGAATGAGCCCGTAGGTTCTTGGGACAACTTCGCGTTGCCAGCAATTATTTGGAGCACCCCCCCCCCCCCACACACACACACGTGTACATCATCCACGTGTTCGTAATAAAATTTTTTTTTGTCATTCCAAGCATTAGCAAAATTAAAACACAATAGTTTAGTCATTGTACAGTATAATGGCCACCATCATACCATCTCCAAGAAATTCAAGTTATTTAGACTCGAAAAAGACATCCTTAAAACCTCTGAAATAAAACGTCTCGAAAAAATGACGTCTCCAAAACGACGTCGTTTTTACGTCTGAAGTGAGACGTCTTTTCCAGACGTAAGACTTTCAGACGTAAAATGGACGTAAAAAAGACGTCGCGTGCTATCTGGGTTTTAGTCTTTGCTTTTCTACTTCTCTTAACCATCGTGGATTCTCACCAGAAGTGAGAATGCCTCATCCGTAAAAAGAACTATTTCGAACATTTTTATGGTATGTAAAGGTCAACCCGACATAAACAACGCGCAATCTTTGCTGAAACACGCAAGTTTTAAACTTCCACATTTCATCCGCTTCAACATGATTATTCTTGCTCAAGATCATTTCGAGGTCAAAAAGGTGGTATCCACTAAATTCAGTTTTTTATTGTCTATCATGCTATCGTAAAAAATATACTATTCCATTTAAAAAAACATCCTTGAAATTTGATTAAAAAACGCGACATAAAAAATTTTTTCTTCGCCATTATATTGCCCCCTGCAATAGTGTCACTGTGTCCTCTGAAGTTTTCTGATAGGACTTTAAATACGAAAGATATTTAGGTGTTCACATTTATGTGGAACACCCTGTATAAGCATTTTTATATTATTATAAATTATTCACAACCGATTAATATGAATTAAAGTTTGGTATCGATCAACAAAGTGTCTCAAATCGTTAGCTTTTAATCGATGCAAAACACTGATGTGAGAAAATGATTTATTAATTCGTAGTAGTGAGGTAATGGTTTGTCTTCAAGACTTTTGTCTCTCTGCTTCGAACAGAATTTAGTCACTATTTTGTATGAATTTGGCACCAAAACTTTGAGCTTGAAGGCAAAATTCCATGCCAAATTGAGGCACAACCTTGCCTTCGTTATAGAGGGCAGGTTGGTCGCACTAAGAGCGGACCTAACCTTTTTCTAAGAGTAAAACGTGGACCTGAGGAGTAAACCTAGCTGTAGGAGGAAAAGTAGAATTTTATTTAAACCTATAAATTATAAAATTTTAAGTTTCATATATTTTCAATGAATGAATTCCGTTTTCCTCCTACAAGCAAGGTTTACTCATCGGGTCCATGGTTTATTTTTAGAACAATGTTAGATTCGCTCTTAGTGCGACAGACCCGTCCTCTATAACGAAGCCAAGGTTTGGCTTCAATTTGGTCTTGACTTGACATAGAATTTTGGCTACAAACTTTGTACTCAAATACCAAGCCTAATGCGGAAACAGACAAAGTTTGATGGCAAATTCATAGCAAATTGTTTACTGGTATATTATATGTCAGTGTCTTGCTAAAAATAAAATATACCTATCAAAATTACAATTTTATCTTCTACTAAAAATCGCTTTTTAAAGAACAATATTATGTTTATAGGGTTTCGATTACAAAAAAAAAACAAATTCATACAATGAATTGTATTTTATATGTAAGAAATTTTTTATCATCGAATTTTAGCAATTTCGCGTTTAGTTTTAGTGAATCTTATTATCCAGATTTAAGTATATAGGTACTTATACGTCAAGTAGTTGAGTAATCTTGACAGGTCTCAAGCTTACATAATTACTTCTTTTATCTGTACACCATTACGACATACGTTATAGATTACGGGGAAAAAACTGCATAATACAGGCACATATATATTTATACTGGTGCGTAACGATGTGTTATATTATGCGATAAATTTTACGTAGAACACGGTATATGTTAAAAATATGATCCATTATGTTATTATAACAAATAAATACGCTATTTACTCTTATTGCAATTCACGAAATTCGATATATTCGCGATAAAGAAGGAAATCGCCATTACGGGGGAAGTATGTATATATATAATATATATACGCGCATGGCCATACATCCACATAAATTAGATATACACAGTCAACGTCAGCAGTGTGTCCAGTGATTGCCAGAGACTGAATCAGAGTAACTGGTATAAACGATATACCTATACTTAATAATTAATAAAATGGCACAAAGTTCGAAACTCGTTACATTTTCGTCCGTGGGTAACCTGTTAAAAAATAATTACGCTGTTGTTACACATACAATCAGATTATCTAGGTAAGAATTATATTCCACAATAATTGACCTCGTTAACCTTTGCTAAAAAAGTCTACCATACTATTGATAACTTAAAAGTCAAATACAGGTCATAAATTTATGGAAATTCCGTTTTATGTTGAACAATTGAAACCATTAGCATTACTTTCTGCATTAACATACTGAAAAGTCATTCGCAATAATATCTTAATTATACTCTCTGAGATCTTTGCTATATACATAGTAGCCTTTGACTTTTATAGATATAATTAAAATATGATGAAGCTTATATAAATTACATACATTAGATATATGATGATATATTGGACATTGATACAATTAAATGAAATTATAACTATACATATATGCATGTACAACAAACTATTTAAAAACCTATTGAAAAACCAATGTATAAAAAGTTAAAATTAAATGTACATATAGTGAAACTATAGAGAATTAATGAGTCATGGTTTTTCATGTTACAGTTCATGGTGGTCTGGTGTAGAATTAGGTCCACGTGATGCAATTTTTGGTATTACAGAAGCATTCAAGAAGGACCAAAATCCTAAGAAGATTAATTTGGGAGTTGGTGCGTATAGGGATGACAATGGTAAACCGTTTGTGTTACCAAGTGTTCGTATGGTACATATTATAAAACCTCATTTTCATGAAGACATAGCTAAACTACAAGTACAATGTTTATAAAAGGTGTAATTCAATTAGTTATTAATAGATCCAAATTTTTTGTAGGCAGAAGACCATATTAGACGCAAGGAAATGGACAAAGAATATTCACCAATAGGGGGAAATGCTGAATTTTGTAAACATAGTATTAATTTGGCTCTCGGTGAAGATCATGAAGTAATTAAGAATGGTTTGGTAAGGAATATATAAGAAATTTACTAATTGCAAAGAAAAATTTGCTTTCAGCTAAATAATGTTATCTATTTTTTAGAATGCTACAGTTCAAGGAATTTCTGGAACAGGTTCGCTTTTTATAGGGGCAAACTTTCTGTCACATTTTTTCCCTGGTTGTAAAGATATATATGTACCAACACCTACATGGGGCAACCATAGACCTGTATTTACGCGTGCAAATCTCACAGTGAAGACGTATAATTACTTTGATCCAAACACTTGTGGATTAGATTATAAGGGTGCTTTAGACGATATAAATGTTAGTAATCATATAAAGGATAATAATTAATATTTCAACATTTTTTACGACACTTCACTTCTTACAGAAAATTCCAGAAAAATCTATTATTCTCCTCCATGCATGTGCACACAACCCTACTGGTGTTGATCCAAAACCAGAACAGTGGAAAGAATTGTCAGCACTAATAAAGAAGAAAAATCTTTTCTGCTTCTTTGATATGGCATATCAAGGCTTTGCTTCAGGTAATATAAACCATCAGAAATGAAACTTAAAATTCGATATTCATTAAGGATTTTGGCTAAATTCACTAAATTTATTAAAATTTTATTATTCCGACATATTCTTCTTTATAATTCGTTATATATTAATTTGAGATAACTTGAATGTAGCAATTCGTATAATAAGAAAATATAATATTGTTGTTACGCTCGAATCGCGATATAATTTACGTTTGTGTAACGAAAGAGTTAAACTTCAAAATTAGTATACTAAAAAAGAAATATATATATTTATTTATAATTGTTATATATAATTGAAGGGTCTATAGAAAAAGATTCTATGGGAGTTAAAACATTCCTAGCTGATGGCAATCAAATTGCTATAGCTCAGTCTTATGCTAAAAACATGGGTCTTTACGGTAAATATGTACACATATAATGGCAATTTATAGAAATGGTGACAATATATAAAAATTGTATAAAAAATATTCTTTAGGTGAACGCGTTGGAGCACTTACAATAGTCACCGCCAGTAAAGAAGAAGCAGATCGTGTTCTTTCACAGTTAAAGATTTTAATTAGGCCAATGTATTCTAATCCACCCATTTATGGTGCTAGAATTGTCAATGAAGTATTAGGAAATTCAGAATTAAAACAGCAGTGGCTTAGCGACGTGAAAGGAATGGCTGATCGTATTATTTCTGTTCGGCAAAAGTTAAAGGACAGTCTTGTGAAACTTGGTAGCTCTTTGGACTGGTCACATATTATTGATCAAATCGGAATGTTTTGCTTTACTGGTCTTAAGCCAAATCAGGTACTGTGTACGTTTATTCTTTTAGCGTAACATTTGTGACTATACTTTTAACAATAACATTTATTCTACAGGTAGAAAAACTTACCAAAGACTTTGGCGTTTATCTAACAAAAGATGGGAGGATTTCCATGGCTGGAGTAACAACAAAAAATGTGGATTACCTTGCTCATGCTATGCATGAAGTTACAAAATGAATACTTCTACCAGTGGTTAGAAGACTAAACCACATTTTGCCTTGTTATATTTAAACACACGTATATTCATAAAAAATTATAGCATACTATTATAAGTATTAAGTCCAATGTATTTAATCTTGCATGCTATTTTTGTAAAACCACTGCAGGCAGTGTAGCTCCATCTCAAATTGTTAATGTAACTAGAAACATTTATATAATACAATTTTACTGTATATTCTATTACAAAATACAAAATTATATTATCTTCATTATCATGTAAACAAAAATAGTCCTAAAATGTAAAATTTATTTACAATAAAAATAATTACGATTTCTTTTTTTAATGACTTTGATTCATTTTATAACAAATATGTTTTGTTTTTTAATGTCTATTTATACCGATTACCGGACATATTGTAACAACTACTAACCCAACAAAATATTAAACATTCGATCAAACGCACATCTGGATCACAGAGTGAGTCGTCTGCTTTCTGTGTACACACAATTGTCAAAGTTATATCATCGAAATTCTGACCTTTTTTAACAATTCTATTATTTATAGATATTCTAAGGAGTTTCAGGACAAGAACCGTAAACATGGTAAAACATTCGTGAGAACGAGACGAAAATTATCACGGGATTGTGTTCTTCTAACGCAATTTACATTGAAGTGAGGTTAAGTTGTTTCTCAAAATGACTTTTCGCTTTCAGTTTGGGTTTAATATGTTTCCGGAGATTCCACGGTCTTTTAACACACAGTACAAATGTTTCTCTGTGTCGATGTTGCCAGGTGCATATCGACAAGATGTAGAACGTGGAGGAAAAAGTTAGTGTACCATATAATTGTCATTATACAGGGTGTCACAAAATTAATGATTATGTATAAAAAAACTGGTTTGCAAAATGGTTTATAACAACGAAAATTTGTAGGTAAATCTTTCTATTATACCAATGTGTTTTACTCATTGAGAGAGTAAGACATTCTAAAGGAGCTATATGTCGGAGGTGCATTATTTTCTCATAATAAACAATTAGAGATGGCAACCCTCTTAGGCTGTGCCTATATGTTGTTCTGATTATATCAATTATAGATAGACCCCTATAGCATTTCAACATTGTAGGTTTGAAAGGAAGCCCCATCGTATCTGAGAACTTTTTATTTTTAATTGTTCATTCTGAGAAAATAATACATTTTTGGCAGATCACTTGTTTAAAACTTTTTACCATCTCAATGAATAGAACGCATTGATGTAATAATAAAAAAATTTAACAATAATTTTCATTGTAATAAATTTGGAGAGCAGTTTTTTTACAAATATCCATCCAACTTGGTATGGGGAATTATCTCTAAAATGAATGACCATTATTTACTTGATACCTTGAACTTCAAATTTCCAATGCCGAGAATGTATATTTATTTCCTTTTAGTAATTATGCCACCTTCGGCTCTGGAGCAGCTTACACGATTGAACATTAATTATCCAATGCTATTTAAATTAACCAATAAGAAGACTAATAGGATAACTCATTGTGGTGTTTTGGAATTTGTTGCAGATGAAGGAAAAGTTTACTTACCATATTGGGTAAATAATAAATATAATTGTATTTTTATTTTTGAAGAAGTTTACTTTGAACCAAAGTAATTCCTTCGAACATATATTAATGTGGGTGAGATGTAAACAATACAATATCATGATTACAGATGATGCATAATCTTTTATTGGAGGAAGCAGAATTGATAAATGTTGAAAATGTTTCTTTGCTAACTGCAACATTTTCACGTTTTCAACCACAATCCGAAGATTTCTTAGATATTACAAATCCTAAAGCAGTTTTAGAAAATGGTTTAAGAAGTTTCGCCTGTCTAACAACGGGTGATGTAATTGCTATAAAATATAATCAAAGAATATATGAAATGTGTGTCCTGGAAACGAAACCGCAGTCAGCAGTTAGTATTATAGAATGTGATATGAATGTTGAGTTTGCCCCGCCTGTGGGTTACAAAGAACCAGAAAAATATGTTAAAAAAGATGAAACTGTAGTAGACCCTGCAGACTTAATGCCAGCACCTGTTGGCTTTGTACCATTTAAAGGACATGGTAATAGATTAGATGGCAAAAAGCGTAAAGATTCTGGTCAACCGGAAGTTGCAACAAACAAACCCACATATATTAGAGGAATACCAGATTATGACTATAAAATAGGGACTCTCACATTTTTACGTAATATGAAACCGGTTAATAATAAAGAAGTAAGAGATAGTGTGTCTTATTCACTCATTACTATATGTGTTGCTTGTACTATAGGAAACTGTTGTTACAGGTAAAAGAGCAGGATGAATTTAAAGCTTTCACTGGGGAAGGTTTCTCTCTTAGGAAATCAAGAAAATGATTAATTAATTGTCAGTCTATTTATTTTCTTATAATTACATTTGTAAAAGTGAGTATTCATACTTTTTATTAAATGGTTGTACTTTTTAATATAAACGTTTAACATAAATGTGTTATATAAGTTTTTAACCATTACCATATTCAAAGACATATTCATTAAAAAGTTTTTGTTGTTGTACATAAGCTTTCTAAAAATTTAAAGTAAACCAAACAAATGTATATTCTATTTATTTCAAACTATTTTTATAGAAACTTATCCTAAGTAGTATAAATTGAATTAATTCTTATGTCATTATAAAAACGACTAATGCACGGTATCTTAATATCACAAGTTACAGGGTAAAACAGTAATATATTCAATCTATTAGTGGTCCCCAGAAATGTTTACTGGGTCTTGTTGGATCTTTGGCTATGAAAAAATCACGACCCAGTGATACAAATTCTTCAAAACTGATTTTACCATCGTCGTTAGTATCAATATGACTGAAGGAAACAACTGCGTGCTGTAACAAATTTTACAATTAAATTAAATCATTTATTCATATTGTATTTCAAAAATTGAGATGGAGAATATATAATTTTACTTACATCATGCGTAAGACCCAAGCATTTAAAAAATAATTTGAATTCCTCCACAGAAATTTCACCACTTTGATCTTTGTCTACTGCCTACAAAGTTTCATGTATTAGAAATTATATTTTTAGGAACAGGACTTTTTAATCAACTGTAATCTGTATAGACACACACAAATATTTTGAGTACGTACTTTGAATAAAAATGGCAAGAAATGATGACATTTCTTCTTCAATGATGAGTCATTAAGAACATGGTGCATTTCTTCCAAGTATTTTTCAATACAAATGAGATTATATGGATTGATTTCACCCCATTGTTCCTTCCACATAGCCTAGATAGATATGCACATGTTTAAATTTATTTCTATACAGACCCAAAATCCTCTTTCATAATAAAATGAAATAGCATACAATTTCTTAACATTAAGAGATGTTTAATTTCAATATTTAACCCTTTGCCCTACAACCACATGTGAGACAAAAATGAGTATCGTGAGCCTGGCCCTTGATATATTGGTCAGACTCAATGTAAACAACACTTATTGTTATCATTTTGTCTTAATAAAAAGTTTAAATACTAAAAATTTGACAGGGGTATGCTACACAAACAAATAAACACTTTTCTCGAATTGAATTTTTCTAATAGATACGACACCTTTCTCGTTCACTGATGATTTGTTTGTAAATATTTATTAAATATCTTGCAAAATTGAACCAGGTATATCTTACACATATATTTACATTCCGTAAATCGTGTGCGATTAGCACAACTTAGAACGCTCTGTTGAATCGTGGAAAGGCTCAACTCTTGGGCGCTTTTGTTTTTGTGTCTAACACACGCTATTGGATCTTAAATCGTAGGGCAAAAGGTTAATAAATATACAGAACACTTACGTTTAGTACTTCCTTAAATTCAGTCTTGGCCTCTTCAGATAAATGTCCTAAATCAGAGAACCTATCTGCAAGTAGCATGAAATCGTCATAACTGATAAGTCCATCTTTGTTAACATCTAAATGGTTGTGCAATGTTCGCATTTTTCGTCTCCAGAAATGTGATACTCCCTGAAAATTAATAATTTTTGGTAAAATTACATTATTCATATTATTTATTTTTATCATCATTACTGTGCTAAATTATAGTCCAATTTTGTTATACACATTACTTTCATAAATTTATGGTGAAAACAATATTTCTTTTACATCTAATAAAACTAGCACACGATAATAAAAAATTTGATATATAATTTTTTATGTACAAATATATGAAATGTATCTATTTTTATGATACATTATAATTTATGTTAATAAAAATAGTGTTTTATGCAAAATAGTGTTCTGGTGTTCAATCACGATATTTGAGAACAAATTATTTTATACCATAAAATCATTAAGGAATAGCTTCCTTAATGATTCCAAATTGAGAATTATTGTTTAAAAATAACGGAAAATTTAGGTATTTAGATAATTATATATATATATATATATATATATATATATATATATATATATAAACATTTCAAGTTTGTATTATATATAAAATTCTCTCCGTAAAATAATTATATAATTATATATATATATAGGAATGGACTCTGTGCATATATTAGTCCATTATAAGTTTGAACTTTAGATGAAAATTACATACATATTATCGATTTATTTTTACAAAAATCATCAAAGTAATAATATTAAAACAATACTTTGTAATAATATTAAAATAAATTACTTCTTTTTTATTTAAATTAGGTCAATTCTGTGTTCTTTATTATTGCAAAGTATTTTAAATAATAAATAAGGTGTACATTTACTGTTAGTTTTATTTGATTTTTGATTTATTAAATCTATTAAAACCATTTATTTTTATGAATAATATATATTGGCCCAAGGACATTTCAAGTTTGTATTATATATAACATTCTCTCCGTAAAATAATTATATATATAGTTAAATAATGAGAGACAAATGATAAACTATCGCATATGAAAATTGTTTCCATTTACACATATCGGTGAAGGACGAAAAACAATCACACTTCTTCCAATGACTACATACATATGGCAACGAAACTAAAGTTTTATTCATTATTCATTTAAATTTGTTTGTCACCATTTTAACCGATATAGATTATATAGTTAACTATTTATCGATGTGTTTCTAATTACAAAACAGTTAAATTAAAAAAGAGAACTTATTCTTGTGTCTGATAAACCAAAACTTTTCAAAAATACGTTTTATATTATCTTCACCATAAGGTTTACTTAATTAGGAACTATATAATAAATCGGATAGAAGCGTATTTTCACCCGTGAAGCAAGGCGACATAATAAATAAATGAATTAATTAATAAAAAATATAGGTATTTTCATAAAAATTTCGTTTTTTTAAGAAAATATTTCATATACACGAAAATATAGAAACTATAACACTGAAGGTAAAAAAGAAATAAGAATTTGTATATTTTTTAATGGAAATGCTGAATATATTGCGTATGCGCAAACGGTTATTGAGTTGAGCCCAATGATGCGCTACATACGTAATGCTGTTCAAGGTTATACGGGTCAGAAAAGGAAGAAAATGATGTTTGTTACGTATTGAAAGCGGGGGATCGACTGGAGTGTGCGACGGACCTCAAACATTGCCCAATTCTGTCTCGAATATGTGTGTACTACATTTTCATCATACTTTTTTCTTCTCGAACACGTGTAAGCTTAAAAATAACTTTGTCCTATGTCTTCGAATTTTTCTGACGAATCTCATTCAATAAAAATTATAATTATTCTTTTATTTAATAAATTTATCCATCGTTTCTACACTTCAGTATCAATTCGACTAATACATGTACTTCATTTGATTAATTTATGATAAATATAAATCATAATCATTTTAAAAATGATTAAAAATCAGATTGTACAAAGAAAGAGAAGTATAATAAAATTATGTTATTGAAATACAATAAAATATATTGTCTTACTTTTTCGTTTTCAATATCCGAGTCGCTATCACTTTCGTCTTGCTCATTCGTAGATGTTGAGATTCCTGTATAGTGTACACTTCTCTTACTATACATTCGTCGCGTAATGTCATGACTCTGGAAGCGAAACAAATGTTTGACACGTAAAATACGCACGAAGAATTATTTGAATATATAATTATTTATTATTTATTCAATATAACTAATTATTTTGTAACAATATAAATATAACTAATTATTAGAATTAGGTACTACGCATAACTGCGATATTCGAGAGAATTTTTAACGCGTTGCTACTGTAACATGATAAAATGAACGTTCTGTTGCAGATCATGTTGGTTCAATGAACTTCAATGTAACATATTTTTCTTGTACTATAAGCTATTTTACATGTACATTAGTTACAACAGTAACATAATTAAATGTTTTACACTTACAAAAATACTAATTTTAAAAAAATTTTAAATTAATATAGTAATTAAAATTGTAATTTCAAATGAATTATTCGACGTGTTATATTCTATTTGTAAATAAATACATATAAAATAGTATAAGTTACTACTTCGATTATAAATTTATTATTTTATGTGAATAATTCCGAAAATGTTTCTGACATGTAATTTACACAGGTAGGAGTAATTTTTATTGTAAAATGTACACACAAAGTGAATATGTGTATTCAAACAATGAAAGTTTGAGCGATTAACTGAGTCACCGATAGTCTTTGCTTTCTTTAAACATTTAAACTTACATTGGTGGTATTGTTGTTTATCTATGTGTATGAAATTCAAAAATATAGCATCACAAAATTTAAAACATCAAAATGAATATGATTGATATAACATTTTCGCTATAGATTGAAAAATCGCACAATAAATAATCGAATATTTAGGGTATTAGAAATAGTGATGCATCATCCATACATGAATAGTACGCAGTGTCGAAGCAAAACATGCTTCGTATGTATCGTTGATAAAATTTGAACAAAAATATTCTAACAATTTATTTTGAGAATGTATTTAGTGGCGGCTAAAAAATTCAATTTAATCGCTCGCATTATTCGTAGTTTTATTCTTTTCAAGTAAGTAATTTATCGAAAAACAAATTTACAATTTAAACAATTTATAAAAATATGTTAAAATAAACAAAAACTCACCTTTAACTTATGTTGTGGCAGATCAATGTTTTTCTGCCCTTGAATTACTTCTTTGCACAAAACTGAAATTGTCCTTTTTTCGAGAACTCCACTCGAGATCACATACCGTAAACCCGTTCGCAATAATGTCGTTGCCATTGTTTCACGTATTTTCTTTTACTACACGTGTAATGAAAAGCACATGAAAGAACGAAAATTTTCACACTCACTCAAAAGGGTCTGCAGCTGATGTCTAACCGGTAGACGAATACTGGGCCCCTTTTGTTGGGTCGGGTAAATCCCCACTTCGTTTACTACGCGTGCGCAAGCATGGTTTGGCTCCCCTTTTCCTTGCTTTCCTCCGGGTACATACGAGCATCCTCGCACGTTCTGCTCTCTTTCCAAATAATACCATGAACGTCTGTGGCGATAAAACCATACAAAGAAACTTGTAAAAACTGATAAAAACGTAGCGATATATCAATGACGTAAATTTGGATGCATTTAGACCACTCTGTTCAATCTCTGTTGTAATTGACGGTATACACTTTAAAACAGAATAACTTTTTTATAAAAAGGACCAAACGACTTCAGTTTTTCTACTAAGCTAGATGGATTAGTTTACTGGACAATTTGTAATGAAAATTTTGAAAAATTGCGTTTAGTCTGAATTACGAAAAAGATATGGTAGCAACGTCTTTTTACAACTATTTTATTTGGGTTTCTAACGAAAATTTAAACAAATGTGTTTTGTAAATTCGTATAAATTATATATGTACATATGCTGAAATCTCATCGAAATTAGTCAATTGGTTTACAAGTTAAAGGTGATTAAAAATTATGAATATCATGGTTTTTCACGATTTTTAGCTCATAGGCTAAAATATATTTTTGCCGTTTTATTCTTTTCGGAGATTTTTACCATTTTTAATAGTTTATAACTCGCAAACCAATCTTTTTTAATTTTCTTTACAAGCTCACATAAAAAATTGTAAAAAGCAAGTTTTACTATTTTCTTCGTAATTCAGACTAAACGCAATTGTTTCAAAATTTTCATTACATAACATCTAATATGTAGTATGTTTGGTCCATTTATAAAAACGTTCTTATGATTTAAAATGTGTTTCATCAATTACGAGACTGACTGTATATGAAAAATAGATGAAGGTTGATTAAAGGATCATTTATTTCTATGTATTAAATTAATTTTATAGCGGATTGACAAAAGAAAAGTACACTTTTTTTATTTAAATGCGTGCTATAAAAAAATTAATATGTCTCTAGTAAGTAATAAAGCAGCCATTTTGAATTATGAGAAAATTATTGATTGACATTTTATAGTTCTTGCGGTTTGAAACACACGAAATCAAGTAATTTGTATTTTCGTAGTAAAATGTAGATAGCGTGAATATTTTATGATGCGATTACTTCATCTGTTTTATCAGTTACGCCTATGTTCAAACTTATCAATTTCACTGTGATAGGAGACAATTTGGTACCTAGTGATGTATATAGTTGAAGAGTAAATAAATTCGAAGAACCACGTTCGAGATTAGTCAGAAATACAAAGACCAGAAGTAAATATATTTACAATGAAGTTTTAACGAAAGTAGGTCACGTTAAATGCGACATTTGATCATACGTATTTAAATGCGCGTACGTGACGAAACGCATGGGTCGAACTATTCAATTTGGAACAACTTTGAAATGATTACATATATGTACGTGTAAATACATATGAGATTGGAGAGTAGAAAACAAATTTTTTTTTATAGACAATAATACAATTATTATAAATTTTTAATAAATGACATGTAATATTAAATAATGGCAATGAATTGTAAAGAGTATGCTTTATTTTATTTTATTTACAATTAACAGTATACAATTAAAATTCTTAAATAAATGCTAATACTAATTCAAATGCACCTGAGATTCATATGAATGATATACGGATTAGTATCGAAGTCATGTATATTAAATAGACTGAATATGTAACTCAATTCATTTATATTTCAATTTTTATACAATTTTAACTCTTTTTGTATTCAATTCTTTCCACTTTTACTTCATCACCAACAAGTTGATATACGTATGTTACAACTGTTGAACTTTGAATATCCATTAGGACAAATGAGGGGATGACTGACCTATAAAATATAAATGTTCATCATGATATTAAATAAAATTGTCAAATGTAAAGCTTAAACTTGAGTGAAAACTATAGGGTAGACTTACGTATCAAGTGGATTATATGCTCCTGTCGCTGAACCAGGATTAATGTAAAATTTATTTTCATGTTCGTATGCTTCAAATTTATGTGTATGACCTGATATTAAAATGTCAACATCTAATTGTCTTTGAATCAAGGCTAACGATTCAGGGTCTCCCCAAGGTACAACTTGATGCCCATGGGATAATCCTATTCTAAATTGACCAACTGTGACAACTTTTTGTTCCGGATAATTCAAATTCTACAATAATGATGAATAATGTGTACACAAGTTTTGAATAATTATTAGAATATTTAAAATAAAATAATACCTCATCAAAGTCTCCTCTAACGACATGCACATCACTAGCCAATGTTTTTAAATAATCGTATGATTCTTTCGTACAAAGATTGCCTGTGCATAAAATATGTTGTATTCGCCCAGGAACTAACAATTTCTTAAATTTACTTGGAAGGCTGCTGCATCTATGTGGAATGTGCAAATCTCCCAATACTAAAACGAGCTGTAATTACAAAATTATTTTAAATAATTACAACCGTTACAAAAACAAACGTGAAAGGTGTGTGCAGCTTTTGTTGAAGTATTTATAATATAAAAATTGTTTGTAATTGTTTCACTGTTAAATAACCTTCATCTTACTTGGGGTTAGAATTTAAAGGTGAAAATTCATATTAGACAAACTTTTACCACTAATGTTTGATTTGATCTGCTCACCATGATTTATTTAATAATATTTTTATAGATGTTATAAAATTGTAACCGATAATATTCGATTTATTGCATTCGTTAGCTGTAGAATAGAATCGGAGAAATGTCAAACTCAGTACCGAAAGTATACATGACAGAGTATCGACTTTCGAGATTCGAGAGTATGAAAATTTGTCGATAGTTCTCTCTACAATGCGCTAAAATACGAATTCCGTGTTCTCGTTCATAATTTGTGTTCCTTTACAACCTGTATAAATTTATTGAATCTCATACTTGTAAATATTGACATTTCAATTGAGCGTCACTAAAAAAAAATAAATGGTCCAATTATTATTACGCTGTTAGTAGTAGCTGTTGATGAAGTATTCCACAACGTGTTTATCATAATACACACAAAATATTATGAATTTTGTTGACTACCCGCTCCAATTATTTCTTAAATTAAATAATACTTGATGCTAAATCCACAAGAAATAGGTTAAGAATACCAATTCAACATGAAATGTGTTATACCAGGAGCAAATGTGAGAGGTAAATATTATACTAAGGTTATATTTCGTTTGCACTTGTCACGTAAAGTACATTTATTTATAAGAGGTGTTTTTACACATATGTGCAATAGTTTTAGCAAAGGCTATACATGCATTGGCAAGAATTGGAGATGAAATGTACATAGAACCTCAAAGCAGTAGCGTATCATTTCGTACTGTCAACATGGCTAATTCTGCATATGCTGATTTTACATTTTACCAAAGTTATTTCTCCTATTATGTATATGGCGATTTGCAAGAAAACGATGCGTTGAAATGTAAAATTTCAATGAGGGTAGTATCGAATTACTGAATTTTCACTTAGTTTTATAAATGATTCAATATTTTAATTTTATAGAGCGCAATGATGGTATTTAAAACTCCAAATCTAATAGATAAGCAAGTAGAAACATGTCACATCAGACTGGAACCGGATGCATCTGAAATTTTATTTATTTTAAAGTACAAAAACAGTATTATAAAAACTCATTTATTACCTATATTAGATTGTGAGATATTACAGGTATATTCTTTTTACATGTTTATTAATCATTGTGTTTTTAATATTTGTATTTATCAATTGTACTTTATAGACTGCATATGATAAAGATTGTGCAACAAACCAATTTTCATCTCAACCTCGTGTATTAGGAGACGCAATGCAAAATTTTCATCAGAACTTAATTGAAATCACGTTAGAAGCTTCATCTCAAAAGCTTTTATTAAGGAATTATGTAGATGATACTTCAGGTAATTTATAGTATTAAATAATGATGCATTTTAATTTTATGTTTTATTAAATAGAATGTATATTCTTTTCAGGTTTGTCAAATACAACACGTACACAACTTGCACTCGGACGGGGTGAATTTGATCGATATGACATTAAGACAGATACATCGATTACATTTTGTATGAAAGAATTTAAAGCTTTCTTGAATTTTGCAGAGTCTGTAATGATACCAGTTGGCATATACTTTGAACAAGCTGGAAAGTAAGAAATAATTAATTTAAGTAGATATATGTATTTAATTGTGTGTAAGTAAATAACTACTAGTTATTTTTAGACCAGTTATATTCGGATTAAGAAATCCATCCTTTGATGGAAACTTGGTACTTTCTACATTAAGTTCTGGTACAGATAGTCAGACTGACAGTACAATAAGTGGCAGACAGGAAAAGTCTGTTAAAAGAAGAGCAGGGAATAGACGAGCTTCTAGGAGATCCAATAAATCTACAACTAACATTGAAAATAAAACAGTTAAGAAAAATAAAACTGCAGCAAGTGTTTCTGCTAAAGATATTCATCCACGTTTAGTAGAACAGAAGAAACAAACAAACGAACATACTACTAAAGAGAAAGAAAGTTCACAATTAAATAAATCTAATAGAACTACAAAGAACAATGAAGGCAATGATCATATAAGTTATTTACCAGTAGAAGAGCATAGTCAAGAACAATCTCACAGTAGGTCAGTAGAACATAATAATCAAAAGATATTTCATAATAATCCATCAACCAATTACAACACAAGTGCACTTTCTAAACCTACTACAAGTGCAAGAGAATTAGTAAGTTCTACGTTTTTCACAATAACAAAGAGAAAGTCCGTTAATGATGAAACAGGTAGACAAGAGAGGGAAAATCAAGATAAAGCTGATATTTCAGATACAGTACCAAATTCACCAACTCCACCAGCAAAAAAAGCCCGTTTAATATTTCAGAAATGCTTTCAGAAAACATTTGATCCAAGAACGTTGCCTGGATACGATATAATTTTAGCTGAAGATTCGGATGAGTCTGGCAGGGAATAAAAATATTTTTTTTTAATTTTTGTATGTATTCATGAATTAAACAAGTGTCCTTAAAAATTTGTTACGTCAACTTTCATAAGAACATATTACAAATTGCTGATGTTGTTTTTTCATAAAAAATTTAGTTTTGTTTCCACTTATAAAGTTCGTATTTAAATTCTGCAACCTTTTTCTTACTGTATTTAATTTTAATTAGAAAAGTCCGTATGCAAGATATATAAGTACCTATACAATTTTGCACGCCTAATTTTCTCTATATTTTTAACATTAATAATTCTTTATAGTACAACCCCACTACATTGATTTCGAGTAAAAATTTTGTTTACCAAGCCTCAAGAATTGGAGGGTAGGGGGTTAAAGTTTGGCAAATTGACTTTTTGAACTGCATTCCAAGCCATTATGGAGAATTAGACAAACAACAATCAGCGACTGTTATGAGTATGAGACTCGGGGGGGGGGGGGGGGAATGTTCCGTAAGGAATCGTCGAACTGCATGCGCGCGACAGCCTAATGTGTATACAGTCGGTCACGAAAATATTCGGACACCACTATAGTTTTGACTATTATATTCCGTGCGTCAGAAATGTAAACAGTGAGAACAAAAAGAGGTTTCACGTATGTTACTATGCAGTGTGTAGTTTATAAAAACGTAAGAAATATTTGTTTACGGTACGCGATTACTTAACTAATAAAAGAAAAACGGAAAGTACGCTCATTTTCATGTCACGGAAATATTCGGACACTTGCTATACTTCTCAAGTTTCCAGGTTCCAGGAACTGACTGAATCAATGTTTGTAAACATATCATTCATACTATGTACAAAGTATGTTATAGATCGAATATTTGTCAGTCTTGTTCAAACTTTGTGCAAAATGGGTCGGAAAAATAAGAATACATCGTTTGATATGCGACAATTAGTAATTTTTCATCATGAAAAAGGGAACTCGATTCGCAAAATTGCTAATTTATTAAATATTAGTAAGAGCACGGTATGGGATATTGTTCGACGGTACAAGAACGAAGATAGAATTGAATCTATCCGTCAAAGCGGACGCTAACCGATCCTAGATATTCGCGATATACGTTCCATAATTAGGAGAATCAAATGTGATCCTCGAATAAGTGCTCCAAAGTTAGCAGCTGAATTAAATGAACACCGTGGAATATCAGTGCATCCGGAGAATATAAGAAGAGTGTTAAGATCAGAGGGCTATAATGGAAGAATAGCTCGAAAGAAGCCGTATATTAACGCGGCAAACAGGATGAAGAGACTGAAATTTGCAAAGGACTACATTGCAAAGGACAGTGAGTGGTGGGAGGACGTAATTTTCGCAGACGAGTCCAAATATAATATTTATGGAAGCGACGGAAGAATTAGGGTATGGCGGAAGTCGAAAGAAGAACTGAATCCGAGACATTTGCAGCCGACTGTGAAACACGGTGGTGGATGTGTGATGGTGTGGGGCTGTATTTCAGCCCATGGAGTAGGCGAATTAATTTTCATTGACGATATCCTTGATAAAAATAAATATCTACAGATTTTGCAAATAATTTAAAGGAAAGTGCTGATAATATGGGACTTCAAAATGGAATAAAGTTTTATCAAGATAATGACCCAAAGCACAAATCGCGAATTGTGCAAGAATTCTTATTATACACTTGCAAGAATATCCTCCATCCACCACCGCAATCGCCAGACTTGAATCCCATTGAAAATTTATGGGATGAATTAGATCGCCGAATTCGGTCAACTACCATAAACACAAAAGAAGAGCTAAAAAGACGTCTGCAAGAAGAATGGCTACGTATTGGGCACGATTATTTAAAAAAAATAATTTGTAACATGCCAACGCGATTACGGCACGTCATAAAACATGGAATATCCGACAAAATACTAATTAATAAAAACAAGATTTATATAGCGTGATATAAACTTAGTTTTGATAGTGTCCGAATATTTCCGTGACATGAAAATGAGCGTACTTTCCGTTTTTCTTTTATTAGTTAAGTAATCGTGTACCGTAAACAAATATTTCTTACGTTTTTATAAACTACACACTGCATAGTAACATACGTGAAACCTCTTTTTGTTCTCACTGTGTACATTTCTGAAGTACGGAGTATAATAGTCAAAACTATAGTGGTGTCCGAATATTTTCGTGACCGACTGTATATGATAACTGTAGTACATCTATGTAAATTATTGTAGGTATTAGTCATTGATATATATGAATAACTGGATATGGTGTACTCACTGATATATATGTAACTACATATCAATGGATAGTAAATACAAATGCATGTATATGTATACGTATGTATGCATGCTATACGTCAGCTACAGTTCATTCGTCGGACTTCATCCTCATTTGTATACATAATGTCTGTATGTGTCCACGTGGTAATTCTCACTCATTGATGCTTGCTGCTTAGTGGTTGACAAAATAAGTCATGATGTTTAAAGAACAGTAACCTATGTGTACATATATAGTTGTGCAGTGGCGATTACGAAGTACATAGACTCAATCATACTATTTGCTCTGTCAAACTAAACGTTCTCACATTAAAATAGTTTCCCTTACCATTGTAAATAATTATGCGTACATCACGTAACCAAACGATTCCCCCCACGTGGTATACGAATGTAATTATTGTATAAGCACAGTGTGGACAAAACAACAATTATTGTTTTGCCAGCGAAACTGTTGATGAATAAAAAATGAAAGCATTAACAAAAGTAATCTTAAATGTGAGTACCTTAAGTACCGTAGGATTCAGTGGTTGGTTTCTTGGTAAATATTTCGAGCAAAAGAAACACTTGAGTGAGGAAAATGAATGTCGAGCAGATATTTTCTCCAACACAAACGTTAAAGGAATGCCTGGTTTGCCTTTGTTTGGAACAGTTTCTGCGGCTACCGCATTTGTTCCTCAAGAAACTGTAACAAATATGGGTCCAAAATTGTCGTCAACGGCTACAAGAGTGTCCGAAGTGAGTTAGAATTATACATTTAAAATTCGTACGTAACCTCAAAGTTATATGAATACTGCTAATTATTTATAATTGTTGTGCAATTTTGATAAAACTTTTAATGCAACTCGTTGTATATTTCTATATGTAAATATATTTGTACTTTTTAATTATTCGAAACATACTTAAAATTCTACTCCTTAACAAAACAGTTATATGCATACATAAGCTAGTGAACATTTACAATTTTTATAGATTATGAGATATGGTTTTCCTGGATTGGATAATGTTAGATCGTTCGATGATTTTGTACTTTCCTATGACAGAAGAAATAGGGTAGCACATTGGGTGTTTGAACATTTAACTAAGGAGAGATTACAACATAATAGTGAAATATCACGTCAAAAATGTGAATTTAAACCTGATCCCAGTATACACCCCTTCTTTAGGTATGTATATTTCTACTTGTTACAAACAAATATTATTAATATCTTATATAATATTGCAAACTAGATCGGACAACAGCGACTACAAACAAAGCGGATACGATCGTGGACATTTAGCAGCAGCTGGAAATCATAAAATTGATCAACATCATATAGATCAAACTTTTTATCTCTCAAATATGGCTCCACAAGTAGGACGAGGTTTTAATAGGGATTCATGGAACAGATTAGAAAAATATGTTCGAAGCTTAACGAAAGTTTATCAGAATGTGTATGTGTGTACAGGACCCTTATATTTACCAAAGTAAGTATATCTTTCTGCTTTAGGTATACATACCTTGACAGATAATTCCATAAGTAATATGAATATGTTAATATAGGAAAGAATCTGATGGAAAGAAATATGTACGTTATGAAGTAATTGGAGCAAATCATGTGGCAGTACCAACTCATTTTTATAAAGTAATTGTTGGTGAAACTGATAATTCAAAATTAGAAATGGAAGCATTTGTAATGCCAAACACTCCCATAGATGACAATGCTCCCATAACAAATTTTCGGGTATGTGATAATATTAAATATTGTGCTATTTGAAATTATAGCTAAATAAAATATAATTTGATACAACTTACACCAAAGTAAGATGTATTCTTGTGATATACTACTCGATATAGATAAGCTTAATTAGAAGATATATTTGAAATTAATTCCATGCATTTACAATCATGTTCGCAAAAAACAGATATTAGAAACTTAAATTTTAAATCTGTTTATATATATATATACACAGTGGCTCACAAAAATGCTCAAATGCCATTTAAAACAGTATAACTTTTCTAAAATCAGACCAAACAACTTGACTTTTTTTAGCAATTAGAAGCATTGGTTTACTAAATGATGTGCAAAAGAGGTTTTGAAAGAACTGCAATTGATACGAATTTCATGAGAAAATAAAAAAGGCACTTTTTAGAACTTTTTTGTTTGAGTCAGTAATGAAGATTTTAAACGTGCGGTTTGTATAACTATGTTAGTTATACACACGCTGAAAATTTCATCGAAATTGATTACATACATACAAGGTAAAAGTGGTGAAAATCGTAGTTTCTGCTTAAAATCCACAGATTCTTAAATATTTCGAAGCGTGTCGTTTTTTCCTGCATCAATCGATTTTGACGAAATTTTCATTATGTGTAGAACTAACATAGATCTACAAAATGCACGTTTTGAATTGTCATTACGGACTCGAATAAAAAAGTTTTTAAAAATGTCTTTTTTATTTACTCGTGAAATTCGTATCAATTGCAATTTTTTCAAAATCTATTTTGCACATCATTTAGTAAACCATGCTTCTAATTGTTAAAAAAAGTCATGTCGTTTGGTCCGATTGTAAAAAATTTATACTATTTTAACCACTCCGCGACCACGGACGAGTTATCTCGCGACGAAATACCGCGCGTACAATAATCACAAACGAGTTATCTCACGACGCAATTTCGCTTGCGCCTTGCCACAGACGAGTTATCACGCGACCAACCTATAAACGAAACTTGTTCGCTAGATAACTCGTCTGTGGCACAGCGTAAGCGACATTGCGTCGCGAGATGACTCGTCTGTGGTTATCGCACGCGCGGTATTTCGTCGCTAGATAAGTCGTCTGTGGTCGCGAAGTGGTTAAAGGGCGTTCAAACACTGTATATTTGCGTACTTACCGCTAGTAATACTAATATATTTATTATAGGTTCCTCCAGAAAGTATTGAGCGTGCTGCTGGGCTTTTATTCTTTGACAAGATATCACGTGATAAATTATCTAAAATAAATGGAAAGTGTATCAGTTGAAAATAATTGTATAAAATTAAGTGGATTATTTAAAACTAGTCTTTTAGAAGAAATTGAACGCATAAATATATAAATATACATATAATAGTGTCTATTATATATAATAGACACTATTCTTACTATTTATTATTTATAAATAACAACATTTTATATATCTGTATTGATATGTACATGTGTATTATAGGAGCCGAAACAAATATTTAGATATCTTAGTTTTTATTGTTTTTGTACATTCAGTTGTTGAAATTATAATATTTATTTTTCCATATATCGCATGTTGTCACATTGTGTCATAAAATAAGTACTTATGTGAAAATTGCATGCACACGTATTTTTAAATTCTTCTTAGTACCCAAAAATTCAGTCTTGAAGAAAACCTTGATGATAATTACTTTATAGTATACATTGAACAATGATTGCAGCTAAATAGTGTAATATGGTCATCTTTATCTATTCATGTAATAAATTTTGCACTTGCTTTTTTATTGGTATCACATTACACTATACAGCGTTTTCTCCATCAGGTAAAACATTAACATTTTAAATACATTATATTTATTACATGTTAACATGCGCAACATGTATGTGCTTCGTACGATTATGATAGTATGGGGACATGTTTTTTGATAAAAAATGTTGTTTTTGAAGTTTGATACTGTCAATTTACATTCATTTAGATTGAATGAATCAGACGAATAGTCCGTCGGAGTCCACACATTTAAAAACAAAATGATAATTAAAATAACAAGACACGCTATAGTTCTATTGAGAGAAAAAAATACTTCGTTTGTAAACGGCTACATCAATTATATTAACAGGCGAGAAAACTTCTCGCTATTACTTTGGTCGTGGTAGTAAATAATTACGTACCAAATAATATTTGTTATTAAATAATATACTGATATATACACTGCGAATCTTTATACAAATATCATTCTTTATTAGATTCTTATCTTCATAAATTATTTTATAAACAGCAAAGTAAGACAAAAACTGATTTCACTCCTAAAAAGATTTATTACGATAAAACTAAAGTAGAAATTAAGATTGATTATTGTATACGTTTCCTTGTATTTAATAAGTTTGCGCGTATTGTAAGTGTATAAGGATCCGCAGTGTATTCATGTAAAATGCTATTGGTAGAATCGTGTTAATTTCTTTAACTTATACCCTAGTTTATGTACAAAATTAACAAGCGCGATAACACTACAAAACGTGAAAACGCACCGACGATAAGTACTTTGCGAGTCGAAACAGACACCCTTTACACTTTACCATATTTTTACAAAGCTCCGGCCACTTTGCCGTTAAGTTCTCATATATGTCTATGCTACAATATTTCATAATGACATCTGTGTCAGCTGCCTGAAATCTAGCGAACAGTATGAGGATAATACCATTATGCTTGACAGATCTCAATACACGCACTCGAAAGTTCAACGCGTTCTGAAATACATATTCTTCGACGCACAATATTCACTGCTTATAAATAAAATCTCTTTAAGTAGGGTAAGTTAGGCACTAAAATGGACGGGTATCGTTGCTTTAAGAGCTTCTTCCGAGTATTGCTTGCATAATAAGGACACTTAACGGAGCTTTAAGTACACTTAGTTCCATAATAATTCCATAATAGTTCCATAATAATTCCTTCCGAGTCAGACGTGCGACTGAAACGCGGAATATTTTTCGAAAGTTTTGTGTAATTTATCAGTTTCAACATAGATTCACAATTTTGATTCCTATTTGATACCAAAGTTATAACTAAGGGGGCACAACCGTTTGAAAATAAAAGAATCCACTTCTTATAAAACAAAACATGTAAATTGATATTCTAAATATAAATAAAATCTGATGTAGAAATTCGTTGAGTTGGCGAAGTTGTAATGTAATGATTCAAGTAATTCGACGACTCGGCTAAACAAGTATATAAAAGTAATTACATTATATTTATAAACCGCATTTGATGTAGTAAATACTATTGTGAAAAATCATTCCTAAGATCAGTAATGTAAGAATAGATTAAATAGTGGTTTTTACTAGTACTGCAATGTCCAAGCGTGGGTAAAGCAGTCTTTTATATCGCACTGCTGCAGAAGAGCATAATAAATTTCTGTTAAGCCATTGTACTGTATAAAAATCCGGAAAACGTGCTTGCCTGAGTGTTCAAACGAGCGTGTACCCCCTTAAAATGACTCTAACGTAGTTCATCTTTAGCGCCGCTCCTCGGTTCTCGAAATCGGTTCTTGAAATCGGTTCTCGTATCGGGTATTATTTGCTTAATTTTCTAGGTCACTTTGATAACACCCTAATGTGGAGCGTGGACTAGAAAACGCAATGAAACCTTTTTTTGACTTGCCCTTGCCAAGTGGCTCTCTCATGAGGACTATTCATCGAGGTACTTCCCTCCAATCAGTGTGTACCGCAGATACGTTGCATATTTTCAAACGACTAGGATTTATGGACGTGGAACACTCATGCCATGTTCCTTCGTCACGAACAATTTTAAATTAATCTCTCCTCCGGCGGTGGCTTCATCACGTTGTCCATTTCTACACGCGGATTACTGAATTCTTGAGCACTCGGACTGTAAGTTCCTCGGGTCGCTCGTTTCTTTCTGGCCATCATAAATAATGCGACTAAAGAACCTGCCGCTATAAGAAAGAGACATCCAATAATAGGACCGACGATCACAGCTATGTCGAGCGCTTGGCTCCCCAAAAAGTTTGCCGACTATATTAGAGAAAACAAAAAGAACAATTACGATTAGTTCAGAAATACATAAATAAACACTCGAGAATGTAAATTTTCTTTAAGATGAATTAAATCAAACTTATTTTCTTAATTGGAATTAATAAAAATAAGTAGATCAGTTTCTTACAATTAGTTCAATTACTTCAAATTCATATACTCAATAGAAAAATAATGATCAAAGTTCACTACAATTAATACATGTCACACTTTGCGAGAAAAAGGCTTGTCCATTTTTGAATTTGGCATCACTTGTCGACAAATTCGAATTTGAGTGCAAAGTTTGCATACAACATTCCATGCCAAATTGGTGCCAAACATTGGCTTCATTATAGAGGGCAAGTCGGTCGCACTAAGTACTTACTCTGCGAGTACATATCCAGCAAAATTGAAGGAAACCTTGCTGTAGGAGGAAAAATAGAATTTTATTTAAACTTCTAAATTATATAATTTTAAGGTTCATTTATTTTCAATACTTTATTAACTCCGTCTTCCCTCCTACAGCAAGGTTGACTCTTAGAATAAGGTTAGGTTCGCTTTTAGTGCTACCGACCTGCCCTCTATTACGAAGTCAAGGTTTGGCTTCGATTTGGTCTTGATTTTGGCTGCACACTTCGTATTCAAATACCGAGCCTAATGCGGAAACAGACGGATCGGATTTTGTAGACAAATTTTGGTGGAAAATTCATAGCAAATTGTTTACTGGGTAGCTAACTGGGTAGTTTCTTACGAAACTGGTCTACTTATTTTTATCAATTCCAATTCCTTTAAATTGTAACTCTTTGGTATTATGTGGACGAATAATTTTGCATAACTTTTTGTCAATTTACATGAAAGATTTTAAATTATGAGGAAAGTGATAAATTAAAGTATTATAAATGAGCATATAAATGAATAATGATCTAAATGGCAAAAAATAGTCTTCTTCAGCTATGGGGGAAACGTACTTCTGTACAATTCTGTCCGCTATATTCTGGAGTACATTGACACCTGTATCCCCCGTCATCTCCACACTTGCATGTGCCGCCATTCTGGCAATAGTCCTGTAGGAAAAAAGTATTATATGAACTAGATGAAATCTATAAAAATACATAATTTTTAGATATTGCGTTTTTCACTTGCTCGTACAAGTAGTAATCTTAGTAGTAATCTTTGTTGTGCATACTTAAAATTATGAAACAATGTCGTGCTAGAGATGTACAATTCTTATTGTTTTATATCCTACAAAAGATTATCAATACTTTGTGATACGAACATTGATGGTGTAAGTGGGCAGAAGATAGGCAGAAGATATATGAAATTAAATTATTTACAGTTATAATAATGGTGCATACACTTAGAAACACTTCATGGTTAATCATTATTCTAATAGTGCTGTGTTACACTACGTTTCTGCCTTTTTTCGTATGATTTTTGTTGGTTTTACGAAAACCGTTTTAACACTATTCCTACCGACACTTCACGTGTACCTATTCCTACCGCGACTGGTCAACTCACCGGTCTTTAGCACAACTTATATTTACACAACTTATATTTAACAACTTACTTCGATTTTATGGAATCTTTGAGGTTTCTAGTGTGGCGGTCAAAGTGTTAAAGCCGATTCATTTACGTTGTACATAGGAAATTCTAATCGAAGTTTTGAAAACGGTCATTTGACCGGCCGCGGTAGGAATAGTGTTAATACATTGGTAAAGATTTTCTACATAATAAAATTCGAATATTTTTTTAAGTTTCTGTATGGCATCGTAAAAATGTCATCTAATATTCAATTTATAAAGTTGCAAATATTTAAAAATTTTAGTTTTGATTTTGTCGCCATATGGTCCTCAAAATGCATTAATCTTGGATTACTTGAATTAGATGCAAGCAGCTTAGGGTGTTTAGGGTTCAGTTGGAGATTAAGAGAAAGGATCCCTCTGTCTGTGCTATGGCTGTATTATAACCAAAGCTTCTCATCTTATTTATGTTAGCAGAATCGCACAAAGAGAAATGGAACATGACGAAGTGAAAGTGTCGATAGATGAAATAAATGATCTAATAAAAGACGTACCTCTCTACAGGGGTCCATCATTCCGCAAGTGTATCCGCAGAAACCTGTGTCACAAATGCACTGATAAGTCCCCGGTAAATTATCACATTGTCCGTGGCCACAATTTGTATTCGGATCTTGGCATTCATCTATATCGTAGGAACAATCGGGTCCTATATAGCCGGTATCGCTGCAGTCGCAAGTGAAATTGTTTACGCCATCGTAACATTTCCCATCGTTTTTACAGGGAACGTTTCCTTCAGCATCGGGCGCACAGTCGTCAATATTAATTTCGCAATAAAGTCCGGAGTAACCAGGTAGACATGTGCATCGAGGTGTCTGTTAATTAAATATAACATGATTGAAATTAGAAGATGTTTTATAACATACGACCTAGGAGATAGAAAAATAGGTTGGTTCATCCCATCCAACTTATTTCTTGAGCCACCGAAACTTCTTTCAATCATTTTCGTTACGCATTGAGCAAATACGACGTGAGCAAATTTAAATATTTAAATATTATAAATATTTGTTTGTTAATAGTTTTGGGGCCTTTTTTTTCGTGAGGAAATGCTTTTCGCATACCCCGGCTCCCTGGGGGAAGCCGGGGTTATGTGGGACTACCCCGAAGGGCTACCCACTAAAACCTCACGCCCGCCTAAGCTACACGGGAGGTGCTTGGATTACGCGAGTACTCAACAGGACACTCCCCAGCTATTATCACACCCCGGAGGAGGGGTTAATAGTTTTGGGGCCTTAGTCAGCTTCAAGTAAACTTAGTTTAATAATAACAATTTAATAATAAAAATAATTTAGTTATTTGTACATATAACTATTTATATGCTTTTACCCGTAATCACTTTGTATAGTAAAAAGTGGACAAGTAAATATACACGTACCTGATACGTGTATTCGCATCTGCCACCGTTTTGACACTTTCGCCCGATGCAATAAGGAACATTACAGATTGAGCCTTCGTAGCCAGGCTGGCAGGTGCAGGTAAAGTTATCACCAGTCTGCGGATTGACGACGTCCGTGCAAACGCCGTTCTTACAAGGCTGGTTCTCGCAGGTAATCAATCGGAAATTCTGGCACAATTCGCCAGTGAACTGGTCCGGACATTCGCAGCGGAAATAACCAGGAAGATTTACGCACACTCCATCGTGCTGGCAGGGACTGAGAGTTACGCACTCGTTTATATCGCTGTCGCACCTAACATAAAGATAAGATTGATAAGTAAACACGATAGTGTTCGATTGCAATCATACATATTTTTGATGAAAGAAGTGAATTTTTCGAATAGTTTTAGTGAAAAATAAATGATCCAATTGTAACTAGCAATACAGGATTCTCCATCAACAGGTATTATTTTAAATATCGCAGTCTTCTCATTAGTAAACTAGTAAATTAGTAAAAAAAAAAATGTCGATAGAAAAACTGTAAATGTAAGCATTTATCTTGAAACTTCATTAAGAACTGTCTTAAAAAATTGTTCATATTTAGTGGAAGCGAATGAAATATTTGGTATATATACTAACAGCCATCCTTGCCATCTACTGTTGCACACGCATGTGTAATTAGCGATGCCATCTATACACGTGGCCCCATTTTCACATTTATTGTCAATACATTCGTCAATATTGAAGGAACAATCGTCTCCCGTGTAACCGGCAGGACACTCGCAAACATAACTGTTTGCTTTGTCAAGGCAGTATCCAGCATTTTTGCAATCTTCGTCGAAGCAAAGCTGGCAACCAATGCTCTCATGGTTCGTCGAGTTATTTTCTTGTAACGCCAAATATTCCAAGGGTGTAAAGTTCGCGTTTTGATAAACTTCTTCGTATGTGAAATAATGCAGCAACATACTGCCGATCCGTACTTCACCCAAACATCCTTTAAAAGCTTCTCCTAAAAGAAAAACGTGTTTTGTTATAAGAGAGATTGGACTGATGGATTGATTTGAACACACGATAATTTGTATTTTATTGAGATTATAAAACGTCATAAAAAACGGCAATAAATTGTATAAGGTATTATACGACACGGACATAGTTCGGACAGCAGAGATACTTAGTAGAATTTTCAATAATGACCAAATAACACCGACAATTGACGAAGATAGCGTCGAAGACTGAAAACGCCATACATGATTCCACCGCACACCAATCCACCTACAATTATTACAGATAAATATTCCTAGTAATACTTCATGTATATATTTTCTGTCACAAAAATAATCAATCCCTATTTCCATGTAAAAAAATGTTAAGTAGATAAGTAATACAGCCCATAGATGACTAAAGGCCGAAAGTGCTCCAAAAATATTTTTCCGGAAAATTATTAAAAATAGTTTAAACATAGTTAAAAAATGTTTTTACAAAAGCGTAACAACAATCATACGGCTAGAAATAGAAAAAACATCTGATTGAAGAGAAAAAAAAAATTGGCCTGGAGCGGGGTTCGAACCTGGTCCAAAAAATCTCCAGCGGTTCCGCAGTCGGACACCATAGCTGCTGCACCAACCGGCGTCGTTGAAAGTACCTTCGAAATATTGGGATATATCCTGAATAGTATAATTGTTGTTTTTTGTACTACGCAATTTTTAAAGTCTGCACAATGTTTCTCCGAACTTAGGGATGTTTAATATTACATAATATATTTTTACGATAATTATAACTTAGTTTTTCACGGAAAAAACGCCGAAAAAAGTGGTTTTTATTTTTTCCTACTACGACGCACCAATCGCAGGGATTTGAAAAAAATTGAGCATAATACTTAGGACAATATCTTATTGCTAAATTAATTTTTTTCTAGTCGCTCTTAAACTTCCATATGAAATCTGCATTTTTTCGATTTTTTTCGTGTTTTTCGAATTTTACAGCCAGAGTTTGCAACGGAAAAATCTGAAAACGACTCAAAGTATGTGGTTTGGTGTCCGACATGTGTCAGATTTTTTTCAGAATTTTAAATTGTCATTAAATGGGGAAAATGGGCCAAAAACTGAATTTTCGTTTTTCCGCCATAACTACCCTTACAGATGAGCTATAGGGCTAAAACTTGGCTGAAAGGTATCTTTTTTGGTAGGCTATCGATGGGCGCAAATTAGAATAAAATCCCGTCGGGGGCCGATTTCACTACCAAACCCGGCTATAGCCTTTGAATATAATAAGAAAATTATTTTTTGTTTAAATAGTTTCATATCTAAACGTTCGAATGGGTGATTTCAAATGCGTAAAGGGATTGAATCTCTCTACGGTGCGAGCAAAAACTAATTTAAATTGTAATAAGATTAATTATCTATGAAAATTAAGTGAAATTAAAAAGTTCAATATTTTTACATATCGTGCAATTTTCTAGCAAAATATCTATTATATAAGAGTAGTATGCTACCCTTATATACAATCTTCGTTTTCTGTTTTTGTGCTTTTTTTGTACTTGTTTTTGATTATTGCAACAAACTATTTAGTTTGTGTTAATTCTCAAGTAGATTTTATTGGAACTATCACTGGCTTATTGAAATGATATTGATTATTATTTAATATGCAAATTGTATTCGATGATGTTTCCGGTGTTGCAAAGTAAAATTGATTTCCATTTACTAATTCGGTAAAAATAAATACTAAATATGTTAACGGTGATGCAGTTTGAAAGTCCACATAAGGACCAACAATAAGTAAAATATTAGAATTGTGTTCGTTAGAAATGAAGCAACTTTAAAATAAATAAAAATATTGGGCTGTAATGTAAATTCGTTCGGTTGCAATATAAATATGTTCCAATTCTACCATTTTAGTTATAATTTATTGCAAATGTACAGAACTGTGATTGAAAAGTGATGGAGTGTCGCGTCGCATGAACATATATACATCTGTATCGAGAGTATCGAATGCGCCTCCAGCACTCGATAAAAACAAAAGGCAAAACGTGGGCCTCTCCCGCTGAAGAACAGAAGAGGTTCTCTCTCGTTCGCTGACCATGAGACGACGAGCACGTAGCGTCTCACAGTATTTTTGTATTAGATTATTTTATATTGTTCGTATAATGTAAACATTTTTTCCAAAGAGATTAAAGTTTATGAATATAATAAATTGGGTCCAGTTGAGTAGCACCTCAATCCCACAACAAAAAGTATCCAGTTGCAACCAATTGATAGATGAATAAAATAATATACCAAACATAACCGAACGTATTTTACGTTACGACCCTATTATTCAATTTAATTGTAACATTACCTGACATCACATTGTGGGGCGGTGCGACGGTGGTTAACGCGCGTTCATTGAAGTCTATTGAATTATCTTGTATACCGCTTCTGTTTTCCAATATTTGTTTACTGGATCCGATAGTTACATAACTATGTCGGTCAGACAAACTGGAACCTAATCCGCCTAGAGTGACTGTTCCAGTCACCAGCAAATCGTACCATAAAGCGAAATTGAAATTCGGGCTGACGTGCGACGCGCTCTCCTCGTTAGAATTCGCGTAACCGCACTCCATTGAATTGTTATTCAATCTCAGTATTATAGACGTCCAATTCCCGTCGGCCTCGACCTTGCCAAAGCTCAATGTCCCTTGGTTCTGCATATCGAGCCGCCAAGATACCGTGATCTTGTCTCTGTAAACGGATATGGTGAAATGTTGATCGCCGACGCGGGCTGCTATGTGCATCAAAGTGCCGCCGGTATTCGATCGATACGTGATTTGGATCGTGTCGATTGTGGAATCGGTGACGTTCTTCTCTTCCACTTGATTATAAATGTAAGTAAATGAAGTCATGACTCCGTCGAAAGTGGCGTTCGCAATGCACTCGTAGCCGTCGTCCAGGTTAACGCACTTCGACCCAGCCGGGCAGTCTTGCAGTTGACAAAATTCCATTTCCTGGCAAGTCTTGCCAGTGTATCCTCGCGGACATTGACACCAGAAGTCGTTCCACGTAACGTGGCAAGTACCGTTGTGGTTGCACGGATTACTCACGCAGACGTTGTCGGAAACGACACCCTTTAAGACCTTATCATTGTCGAAAGTCACGTTGCCAAATTGAATTAGGGTGGGAATATCGTTCGCCTGTAGAATAACAGAGAAACTATTTTAACTGGATAAGACGTTACCGAGTGATGTACAGTAGTGCACACTCAAGCGTCCGTTCTTTTGCACAATTCCCAAAAAATAGGTTTAGATATAATTAAGGCTTTATCGGTGGTTAACGATTCGGCAGAAAGAGTTAAGTCAATGCAGGGTTTTCATAAAATTTTATCACGTAATGAGGAAGAAAAACAGATGATACTACAAATTGGAAAAGATTACTATATTCATTTTAATATACAGTACGCTTCATTACAAAACTACTACTGCTAATATATTATTTTAAAAAGGTTTAAAACAGGAGATGTTCACTTATTTAATAAGTAACACAGTGGAAGACTATTCAGATTTGAAAACGGACGAATTCTTACTTTTCTTGGAAAGAGACCTTGTTAACTCAACAAACGAGCTTGCAAAGTAGTTGAAGACTGGCAAAGTTACTATTTACGACCGATTAAAATAATTGGGAAAAATGCACGTATTTTTTTTAATAAAAAATTCGTAGAACTTTCTGAATGACCGCTCATTTGACCAATTATGATAGGTTTAGCGTTAGGTGCTGTCCGGCGTTAAGCGGTTTCCCCTATGACGCGCATATTTGATAAATCTGCTTAGAGAAGATTTGACTACCTGACAACAAAGTATAAATATTCCCTTACCTCCAGAGGGAAGAATTGGACGACCATAGTATTGGATCCGTTTGATATCTGTACGTCTTGAATGATCCCTTTGAAGTTGACTTGCGGGGCTTGCGGTACTTCTATTTGTCGATTGTCGACTTGACGTATGTATCTGGATGCCTGTGGCAGTCCTCCCAGGTACAAAACGGTAACGTTCAACTGGCCGGAGTCGCTGATAGTTTTCCGGAAGTATTCGGTTCCGTTAATCTTCATCTGAACCAACGTCACATTACGAATCACTTGTATCAGATGATTGTTTCCGTCGTTCAGCTTCACACCACCGACCGTGTAGGCTTCTGTGCCATTGAACTGAATTCGAACGAGCAATTCACCGCCCTCCAATTGTGCGGCTATATACGTTTTTTCCTGCGGCTTGAAATCCGTTTGCGGACTCGGTTCCGATCCTAAATAAAATATGTCGCCTCTGTCTTGCCTTGTGCGAATGAACATAGAAATATCAACGATCGATCTGACCGATTTTCGAGCTGGGTCGGACACTTTCACTGTCACATAACCATTTGCAATTTTTTCGTATCCGAACGTGGCCGCTGTCATATTATATTGACAAGTATGGCCGAGATACGGTCGCTCGCATTCGCAAGAAAAATCGCTCCACCGATCTGTACAGTGTCCGCCATTTTTACAAGGATTCGGCGAACATTGGGCTTCTCGATGACAACCTGGTTCCACGTCCTCCATGTATACCGTTTTCGACAATGTACCAGAGTAAACCTAAGCAGACATTTTTCGTTAACTTAATAATGATAAACTGCTGATTTTATAACACAAATGTGTGGGTGAAACATAAAATAGTAACTATTAGAAGGATATATGTATATGGGTGTGTTACTTTCAAGTAATTAAGATTAGTAATCAAAGAAATAAATTCGAACTTAATTTCCTTTTCTTACAAATAATGGACAACGACTTTATTTTGCATAAACATCCGCAGTCAGAAGGAACTTGTCGACAATTTTCGAGCCTACTGCGGAAACAGATGGCTCAGTATTTGAGTGCAAAGTTTGCAGTAGCAATTTTATGCCAAATCCATGCCAAACCTTTCCCTCGTGGAGAGGGCAGGTCGGTTGCACTAAGACCATGCTCTAAGAGTAAATATCTGGCAAAATCGGAGTGAACCTTGCTGTAGGAGGAAAAACGAAATTTTATTTAAACTTCTAAAATATATAATTTTGTTTTATGTATTTTCAATCATTTAACTTGGTTTCCCTCCTACAACAAGGTTAGGTCTGCTCTTAGTGTGACTGACCTGCCCTCTTCACGAGGGCAAGGTTTGACGTGGATTTGGCATAGACTTGGCATGGAATTGCGCCTGCAAACATTGCACTCAAATACCAAACCTAATGCGGGAACAGATGGGTCAGAATTCGTCGACTTTCCTTCGCACGAAATGTACCAACAATAAAATACTACGTACCCATTCACCGTTAATGACGACGTCTTCGGTACATCCCACGAAGAAATATGGACCATGGCTCAATCGGCGTAGGTAGCTGGTGGTTCCACCGACGTAAGTCATGGGGAAGGATGTGTGATTCGAATGGGATCCCTCGGTCAAGCTAATAGGATAAATCGTCTGCTCCTCGTTAGCCGAGAGCACTAAGTGCGTGGTATTAATCGCAACAAACACTTTCTGCCAAGTGGCGTCGTTCAAGTCGTTACCAATGAACACACCACCCCATTTGTTCAAGAGGCTCGAGTGCAGATTCAATTTTCCATCAACAAGTTCCAGAATATAAAATGTCGATCCCTTGCCAATAGCAAGCAGCCCGTCGGGAAGAGTCGTTCGGAAACGGAATTGTATGTCATAGCCTTCGTCTCGAGTCGTGTTTACCAGGACGTATGAACTGCCGCTCAAGGACATCGTTGTAACCTACGAGAACAGTATGAAATTATTTTGGTGGCACCGATCGAGGAATTAGTACCTTCACCCTTACGCACCTTTTCCTATTATACATATTGTGCAAGAACAAGAAGTGCCATTACATCAAATTACAGTTTGGATCAAATACATGACAGATAAGGTTTACAAGTAAAAAATATTTTATCGAAATATTTAAAACGACAGAACGTTTTATTTATGCAAAATGTCCCATTATTAGTGGTATATAGAAATACAATTTTAAAGAACCCTGAATTATTCTGATTTACTCGGATATTTTTCATTCTTAAAGAAATATTAACAATATGCATATATATATATATATATACATATATATATATATATATATATAAATTAGATCAAATGACTTGAATGTTATTGAGAAGTTAGAAGAATTAGTTTATTAGACGAGGTGTAAAAAATTTTTGAAAAAAATTTGAATTGGTCGGAACATATATGGTTGGTAACTGGTGGTACAAGCGGAAAGGGGGTGATTCTACGCGAAAAAAGAAGTCGAAAATATAGAATACAAATTTTTCGTTTGAGGCTTTGTTTCCGAGAAAATTGACTTTGAATTTTCGCAAAGTACGCGTGCACTTGATCACGCGTTATGACGGATCTCACTGTAGATCGTTGTCTCGATGGATATTATCGCAGTTTAAGTTTGTTTTTGCCGTAACGGAAAATTAGGAATACATTATGAAATAATATGAAGTCATCATAATGTTTATTATTACAAAAATTGCTGAAAATGTTGCTCAATCTGCCGAACACATACTTCTACTCTTTTGTTCTTCGACGTGATAAAGTGCACGCGTAGCGAGCGAAAATTCAAAGTCGATTTTCTCGAAAACAAAGCCTCAAACGAAAAATTTTTATTCTATATTTTCGATTTCTTTTTCGCGTAGAATCACCCCCTTTCTGCTTATACGACCAGTTACCAACCACCCCGTATATTTCTGTAGAAATGCCAAAAATGAGTCTGAGTACATACCAGTTGGCGGCGTTACTACCTGTCAGAAACGCTTAAAATCGGTGAACTTTACAAACGTATAACTTTTGAACCAGTGAATTCCTGACATTAAAACTTGGATTTTTGACCTTTTTCGCGTCAAAATCTACAGGATTATATAAAAAAGTTAAAAATGTCTGGGTTGCCAAGGTGAAATTTAACCTAAAGTTTTATTTTCTCATTCTTGTACGTAAGTTTACATTAATAATGTATTAATCCAATTTTGCTATTATCCAAATAGAATATTGAACATGCAATGCTCGTATAAATTTTAATTACACTAATAACGAAACATTCTCTGTAATAATAAGTTCAAGTGCACATTATCCATATATGATACTTACGTAATCGCAAATTTCTCCGTGGAAACCGTTTGGACAAGTACAATTGAATTTATGTATTGTCTCGTCGACGAGATATGGCCAGCATGTTCCATCGTTTTGACAAGCATTTCCTTGGCAGCCAATGAGCTCCACCGAACAATTCTTCCCGCCATATTCTGAGTCGCATGTGCACGTATAATCGGCTCTGCCATCGGTGCATACACCGTGTTTGCATGGTGTGTACCTTTTGCACTCGTCGATATCGTGCTGACAATGATCTCCTTCATAACCCTCCTCGCATTCGCAGGTGTAACCGCCGATACGATCCACGCAGGTTCCACCTTTGCAGGGACTGCTGTCGCATTCGTTGATATTTACTTCACAATTTTTACCTGTCACGCCTTGAACGCAGAGGCACTCGTAACTGAAAATTAAGAGCAGTTAGTTAGTTTTTATTTATGCTTTCAACTTTATTGGAGATTTGTCTTTATCGTCGAGGTTTTCACGTGTAAGTTGTATCTTTTTGGAATTGTTTTGCCAACGTTTCGCAAGCATTACAAGTTTCAATTTTCAAAACTTCGAGCCAAAAATCCAACAATTTTACGAATTTTTTATTTTACAGAGTATTCCAGAAGAACTGCATAAACACAATATAGTATAAAGGACCCAATTACTGTGGGGATACCAATTACTGTGCCTATATTAATTATTACAATCTGATAATATATATTATATGTTATGCATTTCTTTTTCTAATATTCATTATGCTTTAAAAGTAAGTATAATTAATATAGGCACGGTAATTGGTACCGCCCATAGTAATTGGGACCCTGACCCTACCACTTTTGAAAAATCGATTTCTTTATTTTATCAGAGAATGTAAATGTGCAAACCCTTTGTTTTCTTTAAATGTTTAAAATTTGTCAAGTGTGCATAGACTTTTGTAATTTGTTTACGTAACAAGGCACGTTTCTAATTTTATGCAGTGAATTTAGGTTCGAATTCGATGTTATATCCAACTCCACCATACGAAGGTACATCAGTAAATGCGGACCTTATGACATTTAGCTGTCTCTTTGAAATGTAAACGAATGCTGCGTTCGAGATAACATTTTAAGAATTACCATAAATTATACAATTACATATATTTTACAAAGGAGTCGCAAGCACGTTCTGCATACATAGATACATAAAAATACTCAGGAGTATATTGATAATATGTCAAGATCAGTTGCACTCAAATTAGTAGCTACTTCCGATACAATTACCTTCACAATCCTATAAAATAAAAATAAATTACAAGACAGTAGCTCACGTCACTTAAATGGTAGAACACGCGACGTTGACGCGATCGTCCTAATCTCCTTAATACTTTACCTATGTGTACTTTGCATTCACCTATGTATTACCCAAACTCATGTTTGAATCACTGAGAATTTATTAGTGAACTGTTCAGTAGCGATAGTAATTCTATTTGTAAACCAACAACCTCTCTTTAAAATGTTCTTTAAGGAGGTAGGCAACCCTGTAAGCCTAATAAATGGTGGGGTTACCTTAGTAGCTTGCACTGGTACAAGTGACTGGGATATAAAAAAATAAAAATTGTTGTATTAACTTAAAGGAAAATAGATTATCTTCAATGTAGCGTGTGATATTTTGTATATCTTAATTTGCTGAGTTTTTATAAATGTTTAAAATTCATTTTTTTAGCGAGAAAGATATTTTTGCTCTTAATAGTCGCCATTTTCTCATTTTTCAAAATTGTTAAAAAATCACATGCTACATTGAAAATAATCTATTTTTGTTTAAGTTAATACAGCATTTTTTTATTTCTCATAGTTCAGTCAGTTTTAACAGTGCAAGCTACTAAAGTTTAGCTGGATATGGATTTATAATGTTATATAATTCCGATATTTTGTAATTTTATGTAATAAAAAAAAATATGAAAATGAAGATATAATGTTGCTCAATGTTCACTAAAATACTCTTTTTTTTTTACAGTATCTTTATATGCGACAAACAAATGTCGAATTTACTCCATTAGGCTTACAGGGTTGCATACTCCCCTAACCTAAGGGGGTGCGATAGTACTGAAACTTTAAAAATTCGATTTCTTTTATTGTTAATTTCGAAAGTCTTATTCTTGCTGAAAATGAAACAGCCTCGTGCAAATATTTGCATAATTACGAATGTTCTAGAGCTTAACGTAATTAAAAGTTATAAACAATGACTATAGGAACCATTAAGGGTCGACCATTAAATCGTTTTCTTCAAATGTTATCTGAAGGTGCATAATGTTACTTCCCATGGTCTGGATAGATGATTTAAAAATTATCTTGTAATTTCTACAATCTGTGTCCAAAGTCACAAAACTTTTTTTGTTTTCCATTATTTTTTTTTAAACTTTTACCAACATATTTGTTACATTTTTGTTTATTAAAATGATACCAAACATGGCATAATTTGGATCCTATCTACTTATTGAATTCACAATACAGTAGAACCTCGATTATATTATCTGTACTAAACAGTGAAACCATGAACCATGAGTATTCGGATAATAAAACAGTTACCTAGCTAAAGTGCTAAATTAAATCTTTACTAATTTATACCATGAATCATTTTGTACATGGATCGATTTAGGTTCAAGTGTTTACATTTGGATAATGAAGAATTCAGATATCAGCGGTTTGGATAATCGTGGTTCTACTGAATTATCAATTGAATAAGCAAATATGCTCCGAAGTATATCGTGTTTGGTATCATTTTAAACAGAAAAATGTCACAAATATTCTGGACCCCTGATGTACCTCGCGGGATATATTTTTGACGAATATCGTGCACATTTCTTTGACATACATCGAGGCATTACTGGAGTACAGTGAATTCTCTATGTATGACGCCGCGGCATGGCCGATAAGTGTCGCGAGATTATCCCCACTACCGCGGGGTATACCCCGTGAGGGGCAACGAAGCTCGAGAGACCTCGGTCGCCGATGAGTGTAACATAATACGGGTCGGGTGTGTCGGTGTGAGACCGATTACATATCGGTGAGACATTACTAATTCAATAACAAAACTTGTTTATTTTTCATTACGTTTTTATTGGATTTTCACCAACATATTCGTAGCATTTTTCTATTGAAAATGATACCAAACATTATATAATTCGGATCATATTTACAATAATTTTCCGTTAATATAATTGTAATGGGAAGTAACTTTCATCGTTCATTACACAAGTAAATATCATCGGAATTATATTATATTTGGTATCATTTTCATTAGAAAAATGCCACGACTATGTTGGTGAAAGTCCCATAAAAACGTAATGAAAAAGAAAGAAGTTTTGTTATTAGATTAATAGTAGTCTCCTGATCTCACACCGATATACCCGACCTGTGTTATGTTTGCACTCCTCGGCGGCGAGCATCGATGTCGTTTTCGACTTTCGGGACGGATCAAAGAAGTGCCTACTGGACGATAAACGACATCAAGACTCGTGTTGTTGACATATATCGATAATTCACTGTATGTTCATCGAGCTCAGATGGAGCTGTTAATGTTAGCTATTCAATATTGTTGTATCCCCTTGAACGAAAATCATTAAGTTTCTTTTCAATATAACGAAGTCATTAACAACTCCTCAAAATACCAATACTAGTCGTTCAAACGTTAAATTTATGATACTTGCCCACTCGCGTTCGCATAGTTGAATTCTTGATTGAAGATCGAAGGCAACGTCTTCGCGTCGCTCTTGTATAGTTGCCTGTTCGATCTCTCGAGGCAGGTGCCATTGTACTTGCAGGGTGAGCTCTCGCACTCGTTTATGTCTAACTCGCAGTTCTTGCCGGTGTAGCCAGCAAAGCATCGGCACTTGTAGTTTTTAATGTCGTCTATGCAGGTAGCACCATTCTCGCAAGGCTCTGATATACAGTCGTCGATGTTTTTTTCGCAACGAGCGCCTTCGTATCCGGTGTCGCTGCAGTCGCAGGTGAAATTGTTTATGCCGTCGATGCACCGGCCGTGGTTCAAGCAGGGTACCGGCTCGCAATCGTCGTTATTAATCTCGCAATTTAATCCGCGGAACCCGGGCGAACAGAAGCACATGTAATTGGCGATCTCGTCGACGCAGGTCGCGCCGTTTAGGCAAGGATGACTCTCGCATTCGTTCACGTCCACGTCGCACGTTTTACCGGAGTATCCCGGCGGACATTGACACACGAATGTGTTAATACCGTCGGTGCACGTGGCGTTATTCTTGCACGGACCGACCAAACACTCGTCGATGTCGATGTCACAATGGTCCCCAGAAAAACCTGGCCTGCAGAAGCAGTTGTAGCTGCCTTCTTTGTTCAAGCAGATTCCGTAGTTGCATAGCGCGGCACCTTTCACCTTGCATTCGTCCACATCTTCGTCGCATAATTGTCCTGCAAGACCAAACAATATTTCAATAAATGATTGATTTTGATCGAGATACAGTAGTCTCTACGTAACTGTCGTATCGTCGGGTCTGTCCAACGTAGAGAAGGATAACGATTCAAAGAGAAAGAAGAACTACTGGGGTTTGACATTCAGCCTTTTTAAATTCGAAAATTAAACTTTCTTGTTTTTTGTTTCTCATCAATGAAATTTTTACCATCGTATTCGTCTTGTTTCTCTGATTAAAATGACACTAAACACGGTATAGTTTACTATCACAGTTACTTGTGTAACAAGCGATTGAAGTTTCGGGCTTGAAATTTCCGGTAAAGGTACAATGAGTAATTATAATCGTAATTATATCGTATTTCATGCCATTTCAATTAGAACAACGAGACGAATACGATGGTAAAATTTTTCTACGAAACAAAAATGAAAAATTGGAAAAGGTGCGTTGCTTGCATTAGTGTGAGTTATCTTTACGGTATTATTGTCTTTTGAATCGCTTGTATTGGTTTGAGTAGCACCGATACACGACTCCTTGCTGATTATCACAGTACTGGGAATAAAATTATAACAGTCAGAGAGAATAATGCAGTCTCATCGAGCTCACATTATTTTTGGCCATAGTTTCCCGGTCACTTTTGGCTCGCTTCTCTCTTTACAAAGTTTCTTTTGTATAGCATCTCTTCCGGATGAATCGTTTCTACTATCAAAATTCTAATTTTTTACGCGGCCGTAATTACGTTGTCAAGGGAAAAAATAAAACGTCTCAAACAGCAGACATCTTAGGACTGTTCGCAGTTTTAATTGTTCATTTTTTTAAATATATTTTTAGTGATGTTTACCAAAATTTGAAAAACCCCAATGTTTTGGATACCCAAGTTAGATACCGAGAAGCATACAGATTATGAAAATAGTACTTCACATTAAGAAAGTATTCATTCGCAAATCGAGGAAAACATAGTTTCGAATTAAAAACATTGAATTAATGCAATTGCTTGTACGCTCTCCTGATTCCAACTCAATCGAGAATCTTCTGGGGATACTAGACCGTAAAGTATATGTATATTTGTCAAGAAAGAATCTTCTTTGAACAAATGAAAGAAATAATAAGGCTTTGTTACATAAGAAAAGTTGCTATTTGACACCAACTTCTTAGTTCAAGGTCAACTCAAGGTCATTGAATTGATTTCAAAATCGTCTACAAAACTAGCCAGTCAGATCAGACCTGGGTACTTCTGAAATTACATTATTTGAAACATCATTTGAAATAACACGTTATTGTATTGTATAATGATCTAAGATAATTGTAAAGTTGCCGAGGCCTCTACGATAAAGGTCGCGGAATTACGTGGACGTGGTATACCTTGTGACGGGCCCAGAAGCTGGAGAGGCTCCGCCGCCGAGGATTGTAAACATAACGTGGGTTCTATATATCGGAGTGAGACTAGGAGACCATTACTAATCTAATTACAGAACTTCTTTATTTTTCTATAAATAAATAAATAAATAACAAAAATTAATTATTTCAAATATTCATGTCTTATTTTCATTTAAATAAAATTTGCTCGGATCAAAGTCAGATATGTTTAGTGATATTTAAAAAAAATTAAGCTGACCTTGACTTTTCATTGAAACGAAACATTTTTCTCAAATTCGTAGACCACTAAAATACAATTTGTAGACCATTAAAAACTGATTAACTTTTGGTCGTAACATTTTTTTGTCAAACTATGTAGACTAAGTGGCTCAAAAACGTGGGGATTAAATTGTAGACCACCCTGTACGTGTGATTGGGCAATTGTTTAGAAATTTAAACGGAAGTTAATATTGTTAGTTGGAAGTTAGCACTCACCTTGATATCCTTCGATGCAGTTGCACTCAAAACCGTGTTCTCCAAGATCAATACACGTGCCGTTATTGCAAGGTTTCGTCGCGCAGTGGTCAACGATAAGGCTACAATTAGGCTCCCTGTATCCCTCGAGGCACTTGCATTCGTGGCCATCGATACCATCGACACATATTTTGCCGTCGGGGCATATCACATCGACGCAATCGTCCACGTTGATGTCGCAGACCTTCCCTTCGAAACCCAGCGGACACTCGCAAACAAATTCGCGTCGCGATCTCGACAACAGCGTGCAATTACCGTTGTTCTTGCAAGGGTTTAGGGCACACGCGTTGTACTCCCGTTCGCAGTTCTCGTCCATATAATCTTTCGTGCAATTGCAAGTGTACCCGTTAATTTGGTCGATGCACGTGCCGCCATTTTGACAGGGCTGCGATGCACATTCGTCGACGTTGAACTGGCAAACCTTTCCTATTTGCACGGAAACGTGTTTTGTTTAATGCTGCCGGCTATGTATTCTCGTAGCAATGTATGTGTGTTACAGTTTAGCGGGAAACTATCAATTACTTGCAGTATATTTAGTGTTTACTCACAATGGTTGACTACGATCGGACTTCATTATTGGTTTGTAATCATAAATGAAGAGTGTGATAACTGATTTTTAAAATCGACTGCAGATATTTCTACAAGAAATTGTTTTAAAGATTTACGCTTCTTAGAAGTGTACATGATTTACGTATTGTTTTTACTGCAATAGCATTGAACTAAAATTGGTTTTTCGAATTGCATTCTAATAATTGAAAAAAAGGTTGAATATAGATTTTTGCTTGCTTATAAAACGCTCGAGGCTTACATATGTCAAATATTATATCAAATAGAGATAAAGCTAAATTTAAGCGTGTATAAATATAATGTCTCAGTAATAAATTAAAAAGATATAATAAACAAATATATATGCGCAATGTATATGTAAATATATCATACATTTATCTTCGTAATTGATGATTTTGAAAATATTTAGTTTCATTCAATTTTTAGTAATTTGCAAGGAGAGCATAAATGAAATTAAAATAAATTTCATTAGCATTGAAATTATAATTGTCCAGACGGCGGATAGCTTGCGACAGACACGGTAGATACGTAGAGGCTCATTTAGTCCAATAATTTAACTTCCATTGTATATAGAAATATTATGCATAATGCAAGAGGGAATTGTGCATAAAATGTCATGTGTATTTCTAATTGCATGTCATGAACAAGTAATTCTTTATAGAACTGGATCAATATGATCTTTCGTTTCAAAGACGAGAATTATTTAAACAAACTAAAATGTTCGTCTAATGCATCATAGTGCTAATTATTGTAAAAGAAATTAAGTAACTATTACTCAGAAAAATAATACTTTCAATGACGTATGCGTAATGGTTTTCGACGGAAACGGTGCGTTATGAAAGTGCTGTATCAAAACCGAAATTTTGTTAAAAATATATTTTCTTCAAATGTACACTATTTTTGTTAATATATTCAAGGTGTTAATTTTAACTCGAGCACCTAAATTATTTCCGCTACTATGGAAAGTAAGAAAAAATGACTAAATAGGGTACAAGGTTTTAGGGAGTGCATCTGATGGTGATAAAAAAATCCTGTGACGGTAATATTAACGGTTTTTTCAAGGCCATCGCATTGTTTTGCATATTAACATGTATTTTTTATAACGCGATATGGTAGTCAATACACTTCGTACACCTCTGGCATTATGAGTAGGACAGGCATCTTAATAGATAGTACAATTTTTCAGTAACGAATTCCTTATACTTTTTACCATTCAATGAATCATTCATAAAAAATGGACCGATAATTTTGTCTCCCAATAAGCCGCACCACACATTAACATTCCAAGCACGCTGACGTTCCATAGTTCTAAGCCAGTAAGGATTCTTAGTATTACTTTATTACTTATGCATTCTTCAACTGAAACTGATTTTTTCGTTTTCAAGGTCACTTCGAGGTCATGGTGTATAGGTCGTTGGACTCATCTTGGCGCCGACTACCATGTCGCGTTAAAAAAAATACATGTTTATGTCCAAAAAATGCGATGATCTTGAATGAACTGTCAAAATGACCATTACAGGATTCTTTTTATAACCATCACATTCACCATTAAAACCATATGTAAATTCTATTTAGTCATGTTTTCTTACATTCAATAGTAGCGGAAATAATTTAGGTGCTCGAGTTAAAATTAACCCTTTGTATATGCTAAAATATTTGATGATGTATGTGTAATAGAAACGGTTACATTCTCCGAGAACTAAAGTAACAAATAAACGAAAATAATGATTCCATTGTAAACTTTCGGAACTGCAATGGGTTAACATTAAAAACATAGATCGGGTAAAAACTTTTACTTGAATTATAGTTTTAGATTGCGATTGTAATCATAGCTCTAAAAACAAGATTTGAAAAAATAAGTATTCAATGTAGAAAATATTTAACTAATAAATTCGACTTAAATAAATAAATTTTTATGGATACTTCTGCTGATAAATGTGAAAAATGGGAATGGAACAATAAGTACAAGTACAAGTACTTTTTCTATAGGCCATATAATATAGATCATAAGCTTCATTGATTAATAAATTGAAAATTATATGTTTCACTTAAAAACGATCATCAAGGACAGCAATTTGGACGTTTTCAATTAAAAAGAACACGGACATTATGCAATTTGTGTCTATCTCCATTATGAATATTGTTTGAATACTTTTTCACAGAGTACAGTGTTTACTCTATGTATGTCCCAAGTATCTAACTGATAAAAGTCCCAGAACTATCCCTACTGCCGCGGGGTATACCCTGTGAAGGTCTTACAAGCTTGAGGGATCTCGGTCGCCGAGGAGTGTAACATAATACGGGTCGGGTATATCGGTGTAAGACTATGTAGGAGACCACTATTAATCCAACAACGAGACTTCTTTATTTTTCATTATTTTTTTATGCGATCAACAGTATATTTGTGGCATTTTTCTAATGCAAATAATACCAAATATGACATAATTTTGGACATATATCAAGTAAACACTGAATCTCACTTGATACTACCATCTTAATTTACATCATTATTATTAATGGTAGCGCCAAATGTTATAAATAAAAGTTTCATAGGTGACACGTATCGATGTCACTATTCTTTTCGGTTCATATGAATCGGAATCATTGTTTTTAATGCAGTAGTCAATGGAGTTCGAAATTTTCTATAGAAAAGGTACTTTAATAGGTGCAAGCCAAAAATAATTAGTTTAAGAAATACACATTAGTTTTATTAATGATTTAGGAATGTTAGTTTTATACGAATAATTTGTAGTCTGTAATCAAATATGAATGTATTTCAAAGGATTTTTCAAAAATTGTAAAAATTATTGATCTTACGGGCTTCTAAAATGAGATGTCAACCTTTTTTCATTGAATTATAACGGTTGAACTAACAAACCGATGAAAATGTGTTTTGTAAATGTGATGAAAAAAACATTTTGTACTTCATCTATTTTACAATTGTTTTTAACGAGTGCGAATTAATAATTGCAGGAAAATATTGACAAATTTAGGAAAAAATGTGGATATAATTTTCAATTGTAATATTTACGGATTAGTTTTACAAAATACAGCCACTTTGAAGTTTGTTTACTTATTTAGTTAGTCTACATTAATCCTCCAAAATTAAGTACATAAAAGTGATGATTTCTTAACCCTCCGATGACGAAAGCCAGAATTTTGGTTCATAATCCTCATTATACTAATTACTTAATTCGACATAAAGAGTACACCGTTACACTAGGAACAACAAAAACACTGATGTGTCTACGATAAGTAGTTTCAAAGGTACGTTTAATTGTTAATTAACGTTAAATAGAATTGGGAATGGTTGTAAGCATCGTCAATTGTATAATTATATGGAGTTGGAGCGGAAGTTCCTAGCATTCTCAAATTAAAATTCAAAGATAAAATTAGGATAAAATTTGAATAAACCTCGAATTTTAATTTGAAATCGCTACGAACTAACAATTACATTTATGTAGAGAATATCCAACTGCATTCATCAATTAACCAAAATTTGTGATTCTATTAAAAAAAAACTTTCACAAATTCTTTACGAATCTATCCGAAAAAATTAGTGTCAAGGTTTGTGACATTTCCTGCTGTGGATAAAAATTTCTCTAGACGGTCAAAATCCTGGGTATTTATAAATATCTACTCAGTGTGTAGAATACAGTTTTGTTCCGATATAAGGCGATGACTCGGGACCGGTTTCCGCCGTACTTCAGATCAGAGTACCTATGGCAGCTTGAGAGAAAGTCCTTTCGAGGAAGTTCCACCAATCAGTGAATTTTGCGCAACACGCCCGCTCTCGAGCGCGTTGTTTCGTTAAAAATATAATTTTGGTGATGCAGCGGGGTGTCTTCCGGGCCTAGTGCTAAGTGCGGTACGTGACTGCTGGGTTACGTCAACGGGCCCAACTTTCCCAGTTGATAGAAACCAGGCACGCGTCGCTGGGACACTCTAAGCTGAAGACCCTTCGACTACCCAAAATTTATGGCGTCCACTTGCGCTATTGAGTTCGTCGTTGGGAACTACAAAGGACACATCTGTCCGCTAAGTGGCCTAAAAGTGGTTTAAATCGTTAAAGACGTTTCCTCACAAATAGCGTCTTATGCTGTGCAAACCATAAATCTTTCTCGGTGCTGGTGCGCCGAAGATTTCTCTTTCGTCGCCCAGTTAGCCGCTACAAAACTACATTCCTTATTTTCGACTAGATTTTATATGAGGAATCACCTCCTTGCCGGTTGTACCACGATTTCCCAAACACCCTGTATATTGGAATTCTCGAATTCGCGAATTTTCAAACTTGGGTTTCTCGAAAATGAAGTATGAAAAGACTATATTCCTTATATTCGACTAGATTTTATGAAGGAATAATCTCTTGCCGGTTGTACCACGATATCCCACACACCCCGTATGTGCAGTCACTATGCCGAAATCTGCGGCGTGCTGTGCGAAGTGAAGAATTTGTGGGTCATGCCAAATCGATCACTTTTTGACGTCACCATCAGCGAGTTTGTTCGAAATGAAATATGTTGTAGCTATGTGAAATAAGGCGGGTGGGGGGTTAAGTCGTCATTTTACTGGTTTAGAATTTGTTTAGAAATTACAGGTCTTCGAAGTTTTCGATTTTGGCGAAAATGGGCTTCGCTTACGAATTTTTATCTCAGGAACTGTCCTATAGAGCTACATTTTTGTTTTAGAAAGAATTGGAATCCTTCAGAAAGGATTGGACTATTATAAAATAATTTTTTTATCATGCATTAAGTTTAAAGTTCTCCACACACGAAGGCCTAGTGGTGTAAGATTCCATATTTTTGTTTATAACTTTTTAATAACGCGTTAAACACTTATGCCCATATAATTTTTTTCCTTGTTTAGTCCCATAAAATATAGTGACAAAGTTTGGTACTTTAAAACCTGGATTACCCTGCATAGAGGTATAATAATATAATTATAATAGTTAATTATATTGTTATTTATTATAGTAAAAAAATAACACTAAAATCAGATTTTACGACCCAAAAAACCCCTACATACATTCTGTACATAAAAAATAACAATGCTATGAATTTAGTTCGCGTTTTCATGGTTTCGAATCACTGCACAGTTGTGTGAGAACGCGATTTTACTAACCGAAAGTCAAAATGCGAAAAATACCCGCATAATATCCCATCACTGGGCGAGAGGCGAGAGATTGCGTAAAGCATAGACTATGTCATATCCTCTCCTTCTGACAGTGACTGGTGTCGAGGGAACAACTTCAAAAGAAGAAGAAGGACTAGCGATCTCCTTATTTCGAAACAAACATCGTCGCCTTATGTCGGAACAGAACTGTACATGAGAAATGATACAGCGAAGTAATTGATGAAGTAGCGTGAAGCGAACAAGTGTATCAGATCGTAGATACAACAAAGATTAGATTAGCGATGATGTTGGCAAGCGAAGCGTCTCGTCGGTGCGAAATAGAGATGAGTCGCGAATCGAGTGATTACCAGAGTATCCCGCGAGACATTGACAGTAGTAGCTATTCAGCTGATCGATGCAGATCCCTCCGTTGCGGCAAGGATTGCTGGAGCATTCGCCCATATCGATGGAGCATTCGGGGCCTGTCCATCCTGGTTCGCAGGAGCAATAATAGCCGCCAAGCTGTACGGAGCGAGACGTAACAAACAAAGCAAGAGGCCGCATAGAGTAGATTCGACAGGACACACTCAATTAATCGGCTGCATGTGCATGCAAAGCCGTGTGCAACGGTCTCACTCACATAATTATGGCAAGTGGAAGCTTGTTTACACGGTAGATCACGACAGGGGATCGGCTCCTTGCATTGGGGCCCGGTCCAAAATATCGGACATTTGCAAACGATACCGAAAGGCGTCTCGTGGCAACTGCCTCCGTTGTGACAGGCCGAACACCTTTCCGAGGTGGGCGATAGACATGTCGCTCCTGAGAAGTCGACATACCACACAAGAAACATGTTAGACAACACGGGCTGAGGTCAAGTTTCATGCTTGCATACGAGTTCGAGTGAATATCCACAGTTTTTACTGTTAAGACTTTATGCTATCCCCCCAGACATGGAACGATTCCGTTCAGACAAACATTCTTTAAACATACATTTCAGTATCAGCAGAGACCAGTGTCGCCAGATAAGAAGGAGGGAGCTCGAATCGAGGGGAAAAAGCTATCCTCTCTCCCTGTCAGTACCGGAGTATGCACGACAGAGACGAACCGCTTCGCGTGACCAGGTCATGGTTATAGCGAGGGGATGATCGCAACCGGAAAATGGGGAATAGCGTCGCAGAAGGGAAAGGGTAGAGTGGGAGACAGGTCTTAATCTGGCGACATTGGCCCAGACATGTATCGGAAACTAAACAAAACAAGTATTATTATACTGAACGGGACCGTTCCGTGTCTTATAAAATTGGTCTTACACCGTGTTTTAGTGGATTTATTTGCCTAAAGTTTCGCAAACATTGCAGCTAGCTTCATCAAGGTTCTTCATCAGTATTATTGTGTCTTAGACTCCATGATGAAGCTAGCTTCAGTGCTTGTGAAACGCTATTTTCATCGGGATTCCTCATCAATGTATTGTTCAAAACGGAAACTTTTGAACGGATCGTTTCCACTAATTTTGTCAATGCTAGATTTACTCAAGGCGAAGATAGGGTGTCTCAAACTCTGTGTAGACCGACAACCCCTGTGAAGACCTTGTGTATATAGGGGGTCTCAAAAACACTGTACTTCCTTGAAACGGACGATTCTCAACGTTATTCGAAATAATTTTTTCGTTTGTAAAAATGTCGAAGTGTAATTTGGTTGTTATTGATGCTAGAACTAAATCGTAGAGGAAAGCTTTGTACGGTTCAACAAGCTGTATCATCCTGTGATATGATTTTTTACGGAAGTGCATCGAAGTGCAGTTGCAAAGTGCAATTACATTCGATTTTTGAACGCTATTCTATGTTCACACGAATGGATTGTTCGTGTTACTTTGAATAAAAAAGTATTAAGATACAATCGTGAAAAATTTACCTTTTTTTCCAGCATTTACAGTACATGGTTAAATTTTCTGCCATTGTGGTTATTAAGATTTGCATTCTGCAATTGTACTGATGGACTTCCGTAAAAAGTTGCATTACAGTATAATTATTATATTAAAATACCATTTAAGAAAGCTTTCTTTAAGGAAGAAGACGTTTTTTTCTAATAGAAAAATAAAAGATCTTGCATTCAGGTGCGAATGGTCAAACATGTCGTGAGGGATTGAAGCTATTTCTACAAAAGCTGCTTGATATAGAGGGCCACATTATGTGGTGCAATTGATCTTTGCGTGAGTCAACTATTGAAGGTGATTTCCGAAGCTAAAATAACACTGTCCAACAAAATAAAACTTTTTAAAATAGAACTTTTTCGAGTTTTGCAATACCTGTTGGGTGATTCTTACAGACTTTATCATTCTAAAACCAAATCCGAAAGCAGAATTGCTCTATCTCACAACGTTTTTGAAAAGTATTAGTTTTTTTTTTAAATATGTCCAAATACGATGTAAATGGTACTATTTTCATTGATTTAAGTACATAATTAAGACATAGATTGCTGCATATTAAATCGATAAAGTGTCGTAGAAGTGTATAAATCAGCCGGACTGTTTTTGTTATATTTATGACGAAATTATTTTAAAATCAAAACAAGGAATACAACTCCAGCATTCATTTTTCATCAAGAAAAAGACTTATGTGCGATGCTTGCTGATTACTGTTGGACACTTATTATTGAAAAACGGGATACCAGGAACAAGGGTCAAGCAAGGCGAAAGCATTTAAAAATTTGTTTACATCAAAAATAGGTAAGTTTTTGTATTCAATTTTCTTTATTAAGCATTTCCAGAATGAAATGTGAATATAACTCGTATTTTTATAATTTTGTGTAATGATTGGTACCCAAAAAGACAAAAAAAGTGTATGTAATTAAGCATAGTGAGCAAAGATATACTTGAGTGGTACCAACGTTGACCACGCATAGCGACGGCCTTGGCGAGTCGTGAAAAGGCTGCACTGGCCGTCTGGCGCGAACGCGTCGCGCACAAGCTGTCAATGAATATTTTCTTAACCTTCTCGTATACTAAGGGAACCAAATACTTTTCGTGAATGGTTTCTTTACCAAAAATGTCTGTAGAATGCATTCCTGTATAGTAAATTCCTGCTGGATAAAGGATTTTTTACATAAATACGAAAATAGAGCGTACAAAGTACCCGCGTCGGCACATTTTCAAACTTTAACAATCATTTACAACTATTAGGAAGTACATAAAAATATAATTAACTACATGAATGTGTAGAGGAGAGTTCCCTCTATCTCCTGACTCAAACTTGTATTTTCTCGCGTGTTTAGTTTCTGGGTAACACGTCATTTTGTATCAAAATCCGGCATTTTTACAAAAACCAAAATTTTTCGAAAACGTTACGTGATAGAGCAATTCTGCTTTCGGATTTAGTTTTAGAATGACAAAGTGTATAAAAATCACCCAACAGGTATTGCATAATAATTTTGGTGTTGGACAGTGTAATTTGCAACTTTTGTGAAAACACTTTTTTGGTAGCTTGAAATGCTCACGAGATATTCCACCATTCGCATGCATGTAAATATAACACGCTGTATAAAGAGTTAGAATTCATTTCGCCTGGGCCTACTTAAAAGTATTGCTCATCTTTTCAGAAGATTTGAAGTTACATATGGTATACTTTATCCCAACTCCGTAGGCAATACAAAACACTCAAGGTAAAAAAACATCATGGTGCATGAGAAATGTGACGAGAAGAAACAGTAGAGTCATGTAGTGTTAGTTAATTAGTTACACATAGCCGAGGAACTGGACAGTAGTGTTCATCGCGATTCGTGTACGAAATTCATGGTACACGATTCGGCTCACATTTATGTTTGAAATGTCTTCCTCTATGGGGTGTATCGAAAATCGTGTTGTAAACTAAAGAGATTCTAACAGTAAGTGTACAATAAGAAATAATGTGTCAAATTAAATAAATATATTGCATATCTAAGGGTAATAAAAGACTATTGGATATAAAAAAGATGAGATAAAATCCATTAATAAATCTATCGACTTTAAATATCGGATATAGTTTTACAGTATTACAGTGAAACTTTAATTTAAGAGCAACTGGGCTACGCGACCTTAGACGGTTCGCCTATCCCCTCCACTGGTGTGTGTGTGTGTGTGTGTGTGTGTGTGTGCGTGTGTGTGTGTGTGCGTGCGTGCGTGCGTGCGTGCGTGCGTGCGTGCGTGCGTGCGTGCGTGCGGCGGCGGCGGCATACCCCGCGAAGAGCCAAGAATCTTTGAGCTGCCAATTACAAAACTTCTGTACATTTAATTATTTTTTTATGGGACTTTCACCAACTTATTTGTGGCATTTTTCTGATAAAAATTATACTAAACACGATATAATTTGAAGTGTATTTAGTGGTTTAACTCTTTGCGGCACAGGATTTCAGATGAAAAATAGACACATGTTGCACAGGAATTTTATCGGGTTTTAAATGAAACAAAATTGGTATATTTCTATTAAGGTATAACATCATGTAAAAACATAACAAAATAGTAATAGTCAATTAAATTTGTTGTTATTGGGCGCGGCTCAAATAGTCCCAACGTGCCACATAGAAAAGACGAAATATAAACCTATGCACATGCAGCTATTGCAAGATATCGAGGTGGGTCTAGAAATGTCCCACCATGCCGTAAAATACATAAAAAAGGTGGGACATTTTTAATCCCAACGTGCCCCAAAGAGTTAATTGACACGATCTACATGATCTATGTCGGAGCACGGATCCGAGGATTGCGTTTAGATCAAGACTGTAGCGATAGACAAAATGTTTAAGGAGTGAAATCACGTGTCAAAATACTAATTTGGAAACGATGAGAGTAAATATAGTAACATTGCCGAACTTTCAACAGTTTTTCTTATTAGGTGAAAGGGAACACTCACAACAAAGTGCAAACAAAATATTGGGTTAGTAAAAACTTGCTGATTTGTTCTTTTATGTCCTTTGAGACATAATTGTTCCAAATATGGCTGCTCGTATATACATTTTTGTTTGTATTGTATGCCAAGGGCGTACCTCTTCAGGGGTCCAGAAGCAACACGAAAACTTTTTTGTTATTAATTATTTTTTATGAAATCTTGACCAACATATTTGTGACATTATTCTGATTAAACTAACATGGCATAATTCTGGACATCTGTGTTTGTTCAATTGACGGTTCAGTAGAACCTCGATTATCGGAACCGATGATCTCTGAATTCTCCATCATTATACAATACTTTCCTTCGCGCTTACCTTTCCATTCCGGTGGACAAGTACAGTTGTAGCCGTCCTTGTTGCTCGTGCAAGTCCCGCCATTGTCGCACGGGTTGCTGGCGCAGTAATTGATGGTGCAGTTCGGAGGATTGCCCATGAACCCGGGATTGCAAACGCATTGTGGGCCGTGCGCATCTTCCACGCAAATACTGTTCGGCGGACAGGCTGCGTTTTCGCACAGACTTCTTAGCTCACAATGGCGACCCGCGTATTCAGGCGGGCAGTTGCAATGATACGAGCCAACGTCGTCCACGCAATCACCGTTATGCTTGCACGGATTCGACAGACATTCGTTTAGATTGAATTCGCAGTTTTGACCCTCGAACCCGTTCGGACAATTGCAAATGTAGCCACCGTAATTGTCGTAGCACACACCTTTATTTAGACAGGGATTCGCCGCGCACTCGTCGATGTCGATCTCGCAATTAACACCTTCGTATCTGCAACGGGAACGACTTTCTAGATTAGCCGGGCAAAGACCATGGCAAAGCAATAAAACGATAGCTCATGCATACAGGGTGATTCAGCGATAAGTGTCATCTAAATTACATGTAAACTACCCAGTAAGTCAAACCCTCTTCGAGCAAATTTTGATCAATGTTTGTAATCGTACTTTGCGAGCAAAAAGCGGTCATTTTGGTACCAAAACCATGCTTGGAGCAAAATTTGGTCCTTATATACTATGAATCTATCAACAAACATTTGCCACCAAATATGGTACAAGTCCTAATACCGAAACAGATGGGTGGCAATTGCAGTGCAAAGTTTACAAGCAGAATTCGAGGGCAGACTCTGCCCTCACTAAGAGATGACCTAATCTTGCTCTAAGAGTAAATATCGAAAACTTTGAAAACTTTGCTGTAGGAGGGAAAACGAAATTTTATTTGAACTTCTAAATTATATAATTTTAAATTTCATGTATTTTCACTAATTTAGTTCCCTTTCCTTTCTACAACAAGGTTTACTTGGATTTTGCCCAATATCTACTCTTAGCGTCAGGTTAGGTTAGGATGTTTAGAACCTGCCCTCTACACGAGGGTAGAGTCTGCCTTCGTTTTGCCTTCGATTTGCCCTCAAATTACACTTGTAAATTTTGCCTCAAATTCCTAGAAAATCAAGAGCAGATTGTTTACTGGGATATTAAGTATTAGGTTGTTACACATGAAATGTTCAATTTTAGAATGCCAATAATATTAAATGTTTCGATGAAGAAGTGCTATTACAATCTACAGGTTTATTAGATAAAACTTACAATTAGGTATAAAGCTGATCCTTAATATCCTATTTACACTTACTACTTCCTTATATGACATTCCGTTTATTTATTCGTATAAGCTTATTACTTCTATCGTTTTCCATATATTGTGTATTTGAAACCTGTTACTTCGACGAAGTTAATTTTAAATAGACTTTAACTTTAAAAAATTAGGTAGTATCTAGTAGGTAGTATCTAGTAGTTAGGTAGTTGGGCAAAATTATATTCGGATCTATCGCATAAATATTCAATCAAATAAAAGTTTATCTGGATAAAAATTCATCCGAATAAGATTTTATCGGAATAAAATTGTGTTCGAATAAGAATTCATTCGTACAGAAATTCGTATACCAATGATAGACTATAAAGTATTCTGTTTTCATAGCTTATCGATTAATTTCTTGATTTAAAATGTTCTTATAAAATTACGTAAAAACAAAAGAAGTCAATAATTATTCGCATAATTAGAATAATTTTGCAATCGATATTCGAATAAATAATGATAAATTATTCGATTATATAGAGAGAAAATAAATGTTACGAATAATGGATTATTATTCTCCGAACAAAATGATCGACTAAAAAAAATTTTTTCGAATAATGCCCAACTCTCGTATCTCGTCGGATATAGGACACGTCTTATTATTACAAGAACTTCCAAAGGTCCCATTAGATTAAATCTTAGTCAGCCTTAAACTTCATTGTATATGCTATGCACCATTATCTATAGAAGTGTATATTACCATTATCTATATACGCTTACTATTTTGGACATATTTAAAAACTTTCTGCAATAATATTCGCAAAATGTGGTTGTTCAAGCTTAATTGATTTCAACATGAACGTACGGAAATAACAACTAATCTGTACACGATTAGTTACGAAACTTCGTCGCTACACCATGCAAGAATTTTTATTAATACAGCATTCTACAATAACGGAGATAAACTAGAGTCTCTTATTACAAGAGACCTCGTATGTAGGAGGCCACTCTACGCTAAGTGTGCATTGCACTATTTTTATGTTGACCAAATTCTCTGTAAAGGGTTCAACGTAACCCGTAAAAGTTTGATTATTTTTTTATTTTGTAATTCGCAAATTGTAAGAGATAAAAAAATAGTTTTAAGACAAAAGTTACTTCTTTCAATTATATCCGTACCTTTTAGAGTTTAGGGTTTTCACCCTCATATTACCCTAATAAAACTAGCTTTATTTTGAATCTTTTTAAAAATTGTAAATCAGCTATTAAGGGTTGAAAAGAAATTTATGTTCAGGGGCAGTTTTCGCAAACAACACTTTGAGTGACTGCCTTTAAAAAAGCAGGAATAACGTTCTGTTATGTAACTATTAGACATGAAAGTTCTAAGACGATCAAATGGGTGAAACATTGTTAAATAATTTAAAATAAAAATACGTGTCAATCAAGCGCAAGTTGTCTTCTATGTACTGTTTTTATCGTCTACTAGGGAAATGCACTAAGAAAAGTAAAGTGTTTAACATATTATTCTGATATAAACGTAATACTATTGAATGAATGTTGAAAATTGAAATAAATATTGGGAGGTGGGAAAAAAAAGGAGCTGTGATTTATGCGATGATACATATATTCGGGAATTTAAACCACCTAATAAGAGACTGCAAAGAAACCAATGGAGGTGTCAACACAAAAGTAGCAGTGAGTGGAAGGCAGGACAAAATGACCACAGAATGGCTGGAAAGGCTACAAAGGAAAAGGAAAGGCGAGTAACACTAAAAAAAAAAAAATAATAAAAAAAGCGCAATAGATAGGGTAGAGAGTATAGACAAAGAAATTAGGATAGAAGACATGCGAGAAGGGGAAACAGAGCGGGATGAATGAGCAGGATGCGTGGATTACGTTATTTTTATTATAAAACCAAATCCGATTCGTAGTCGTGAGGCTGAATCAGACATGGGCCTTCTAAAATAACATTACTTGAAATATCAGTTCATGTAATTTTATTTTATTATAATTATTTCCATGATTGCATTCACTTTCGAAATAACATAACTTGAAATATTATTTCAAAAGCATGTAAGCTTATTTTATAAATATTTCAGATAATTGTGAAACTGGTCTTCAAAATTATTTTTGAAGCACATCATTATGACAATTATTTCTATGGACAAACTTAAAACAAAGAAATATCGAAATAACTATACTATAGTATAGTATGTGAGATTGCTACTATTTCAAATAGGTCAACATTTTCTACATCTTTAAACAACAGTATTGAAAATGTGGGTGTGAAATAAATGATTTCAAATAGTTATGTCTTATTTTCAATTTCAAATAAAATTTGCCCAGATCTGGGCTGACTAAATAATAATACTAATAATAATAATAATAATAATAATAATAATAATAATATTGAATGAATGTTGTGCACGTACCCTGTTCGATCGCATATACAGGTATAGTTATTGATACCGTCGATACAGACACCGCCATGCTTGCAAGGATTCGGGTTGCACTCATCGAAATTGATTTCGCAATTTTTCCCCGTCCATCCCGGCAAGCAGTCGCACTTATATTCGCTGTCGGCGAGCGCCAGGCAAACGCCGTCGTTTCTGCACGGGCTTTGCTCGCAGAACCGTGTGCCGAGCTGCGATTCGCAGTAAGTCCCGGTGAATCCTGACTTGCACGTGCAACTGATGTCTCCCTTCTGATCCTCGATACACGTGCCGCCGTTGCGACAGAGCATTTTCAAACAGGGCGAGCCTGAAAAATTCAGTCGGTTTATAGCCGCCGCCAACGAGTCGGTGTGGGAAGAAATTAGTGAACAAGAAATGCAGAGAACAAATGAAAGTATTGTGAGGAAACGGTTAACGCCAGCAGGACCCCAAAATCCGGACACCTAGTGTACCATCTGGGAAGTCAGCCGTGGGAAGAAGAAACGCAAAATAATGTTGCAGATTAATTCTACGTTTGTAATATTATAAAAGATAGGAAGCACCGGGACAGTTTACTCTATGGTCGAAAATAATGAGCAAAATAATGGGTATCCCATTTCCATAGTGTACGTGGTTTCTCATGATCGAAATGATTGACGAGGTCAAGTGCTTGTAAGGAGTAGCTGTGTGCGAACGTGATTTTTATGTGCGTTTGAAAATGATGTGCTCAGCGGCGGATCTAGGCATGGGCTTTGTGAGCTGCGGCCCAGGGCTCCATTCAGTCAAAGGACCCGCGGTCGAAAAAATAAAAATAAAAACAATTTAAACCAAAAGGTTAAAAAAAAGATCAAAGTTAAACTTTACCTGATGAAACCGTAAATTTTTAACTTTTTTATGGAATCCTATAGATCTTTGCGAGAAAATGTCGAAAATCCAAGTTGTAATCCTAGAAGATTAGTAGTTCAAAAGTTATGCGTGTTTAAAATTGAGCGATTTTAAGCATTTTTGACAGGTAATGGAGCCACCATATTGGTATGTACTCAGATATCGTCCAATGAGGGGAATCGCGAGGTGTTTGGTTAGGGCGGTTCGAGTAGGAGACAGAGATGGCCCGCCCCCCACTACACGTGCAAATCTACGTTATCGACATAACCGTGTGCTTGTGCTGCCATCTAGCGACTTCGCTTATTAGACAACCCACGAGGCTGAATATATACCAACATGGCGGCGCCCTTGCCTGTCAAAAACGCGTAAAATCATTCAACTTTAAACACAAGTAAGTTTTGAACTACTGATCTCCTAAAATTAAAATTTGGATTTTCAACATTTTATCGACAAAAATCTATAGGATTACATAAAAAAAGTTAAAAATTTCTGGTTTCCTCAAGTAAATTTTAGCCAAAATAAATTATACAAACAATTTTGGTACTTCAGCTAGTCTGGGTTAATTGGGTAGGCCTCCAAATAGTATTAGTCCTGGGCTCCAAAACTAAGGGTCCGCCGCTGGATGTGCTTTAGGATGTTATCCCAAAACAATTATCCATGCAATGTCCATTTTTAATCGTAAATTAAAGCTATTAGATGTCCAGTGAGAGGCATTTGCGTACAACTCCGTAAGCCAATAGAAAAGAAACACTCAACAAAGAAGAGTAAAATCCGCCCATTAGGAATAGAAAACGGATTCATGGCGATGTAGTATTCTATAGGAAATTGTAACTTCGCATACATAATTCTGTCCCCATTTTGCAACTACGTGTTACACATCAAACTGTCATGCCATACTATAATACAATGAGCAAGGTCTTATTAGAAATACGAAATCCAATTAAAACAATATTGAATCACAAGTCAATACTTTGATACTCGCCCGTTTAATTGAAAATCTATACACTCTTGGTAATTTGTGTACGAATTTTAATGGAATAAAACTTGAATGTGTTGACCTATTGTAAATGTACGCGCTGTCACAATCAACGTATATAAACGTTTAATCATTTGCGTAAATTATATTTCTATCGTCAGAATTTTCGTTTCATTCAATTATTTTTGTCGTAAATTGTTATCGATTATCGACTGTGCATTAACTCGGACGTTTTATTACCTCAGACACGAAGTATTATTATTATTTACGTGCATTGTATTTTATTTATTCATCTACATTGTTTACAGCTTTGTATACTGTGGATCAAAAGCGTTCAATCTTTTTGTAATAGTTCGTTACGTACGAAAACACTGTGACACTCCAGAAATATTAATAATTTGAGAATATTATTTTAGAATAGAATATTATTTTGCATTAACAATTAAAAAATGATAGATGAAAAAACGATATTGGTATCTCATTTCTTAATAAAATACTAGATATTATACATATAATTATATCAATAAGCTATAGAAGTATAAGAAACTGCAGACTAGGTATGAGCGCTAACAAAAAGTTCATTTTTCAAGAGCGTTAATAATGCAACTGTAAGGAAAATTCATTAATGGCAAAACTAGAGAGAAACAGTTGGAATAATATATCAAGGGGTGTATACTTTTAAACTTTTTTGACCCACTGTACTGAACGTGACGCACCGAAAGTCCATTCTCGACTGGTATGGGATTAACATTAACAAAGGATTAACATTCACATTTTTTTTTTAAAGTACAGTAACGTCTCTACGTGAATAAGACGTGCAGAATGTTTGTGAAAACTTTGTCCCCACTACCATTACAACTTTTTGTTTTTAATTATCTTTTTATGAAAATTTTATCAACATATTTATGACATTTTTCTGATTAAAAGGAGTCCAAACACAATACAGTTCAGAGCATGTTTGCTGGTTCAATTGACGATTCAGTTTAACCTGGATTATCCAACCCGATGGTATAAATTAATCTAAAGCGTCGTACACGATCTATTGTTCAGACCCGTAAAGATTGTATTCCAGACCAGTAACTGTTATCCAAACATTCTTGTTTCACTGATTAGTACGGATAACGGAGGTTCTACTGTATCACGAATTAAACAAGTAAATACGATCCAAAGTGTGTCGTGCTTGGTATCGTTTGAATCGGAAGAGTGTTACGAATATGGTGGTAACAGTTACACACGAAAAAAAAAAAAAATAATTTTTGACATTCAGAAGAAAATTGAGGAAATGGTAACATATGGTACAAGACCATGTATCCGTTTCTATCTTTGAATTCGTGCGAAAACCTCGTATACAACATCGAGGTCTACCATTTTCAATTTCACAGTTGTTGCCGGAATATCGGGCGTAACAGTGGCACTCGTAACGATCCTGCCGTGACACGCACTTGCCATGCCTCATGCATGGCTCGTGACTACAGAAATCCATGGTGGGAACTGTGCTTGGTCCTACACCATCTCCGAGTCCGCTGGTACCACCTGAAAGTTTCGCAAAACAAAGTCTGCCATGCAATCCGCTATTTGTAGAAGTGACGCACACACAAACACACATAGTCACGCGTGTACACGCTGCGAGCCTACTTAGAAATCGGAAATTATGCGTGATCTTTAATCCGAGAAGTGTGTGACCATTTCAAAGGGTATAGACGGATAAGGAGGTCAAAAGTGCCCTTAAACCAAATTGAATTTTTACAGCTTATCCAAAGAAAATACTTTGTACCAATTTTCAACCCTACATATCGACATGGGGGGTAGTAATGAGGTGACAAAGAAAATCAGTATTTCCTGTAATTTCTCTTATTCTCTTCAATTTAAAATTCTGAGAAAATTCCTAGATTCGCATTCTAATAGCTCAAATATGCTTAATTTTTTCAGAATTTTCAATTAAAAAGGATACGAGAAATTACGTAAGAACCTGATTTTCTTTGACGTCCCATTACTATCTTCCCTGTTGATATATAGAGTGGAAAATTGGAATAAAGTATTTTCTTTGGATAAGCTATCGAATGACCTATTGCAGATTCAATTTGGTTTAGGGGAACATTTGACCTCCTTATCCGACTACACTCTTTCCTGCCGCCGGTAAATAGATATCGCTTATACGAGTAGGTGTGTCAGTTTGGAATTATTATTGTTTGGATTCAAGGGGTCGAGACCCTCAATTATCCTATGTTCGACAATGATTCACAAATACAATTTAATTTCAGCATTCGAGTTGATAGAAGTGTACAAGGTGACACTATTATACGCAGCCAAATGCGGTACTGTACTCTGGAATTCTAAAGGATGGCAATCAATCGTATTCGATTGCGTGGATCTTGAATCAAACATTGTATCAAACATTGCTATTACTGTCGACTTATATTTATCAAGAGGTATCAAATTTTTGTTAAGAACCAGTGGTTTCTACGTTGAGTTTCTTTAGTGTTGGGAATAGAAAGAATTTAGTTCGATAGAAATTCACTTCAACCTAGTAAAAAGATTCTCAAGATCACGAATTTAGCGAAACACGTTAAACACGTTTTGAAAGAGTGAATTCCTCATAATAAAACTTGGATTTTTGGCATTTTCTCGTCCAGATCTACAGGATTATATTTAAAAAAGTTAAAAAATTCTGGATTTCTAAGGTGAAGTTTAACTCAATTTTTTACTTAACAATATTTATACGAATATTTACTCTAGTAAATATTACCCTATTATTTGTGTCAAGGTAATTGGATGCCTATTTAAGGGGAAAATGCCAAACAACCACAATAATTGTATTTACGAATTCGTTTGCCATGATAATCGATAAAAAATAAACACTTAGCATTTGCTTCAACATATAACATAGTTTTGTTTTGAAGAAAATTGAAGCCATTTTACTCTAGTACATTGTCAGATGTTACATAAGAATTATGAATTAACATTTTTAAATAACAAATAAAGTATGTTGATTTGATGGAAATGTATATAAGGCAAGTATTAAATTTCTTATAAACTTAATGAAAACCTCAGGCATCTTCTTCCAAATGATTTTACTTCTGTCAGAAAACAACAAGACGATGCTTTTAATTTGTAACAATTATTCAGGTAAATTTTTATTTTAAACAAATCGCAATTATATCTGAAAAAGGAAAATTTCCGAATACAAGCCGAATACAATATTGAAGTTTGGTCACCTATTTCAGTGTCACCCTGCATAGTTTGGTACTTGAACTTTGAATTGCAGATCTGCGAAATTTATGGATATTAAATCTTACGTAAAGTGATCTTCGAGTGCATGGCTGCGCTGGCGTAATATACCAATGCTACTGATTACTAAATTGCAGGTGATTATGCATTTCCTATTCTTGTAGACTACTTTTCGAAAACAAAAATTGAATGGTAGTTTGTATTCTCTATCACGACTTGTATTAAATAGAATAATATTATCTCGAAATTTTATTTCGTATTATACATAAAACAAATCTGCAAGTCTGCTGATAAAATATAGATAATTACTGTGGATATTTGCGCAAATATAGATTGTTATAAACTAATTTGCAGATCCCAAAGTCAAATAGAATTGTTTTACTTTATTATTGATTTTGCTAGGTGCTCATCAAACGAAAACTTTCAGTATACTTTCTTCTCTAAAGCATGAATAGGGGGCCATGTAAATAAGAAAAGACACACAAGCCGATAGACAGAACCAAATGCTACTTTAAAAATGTGAAATCGAAATAACTTTATTTGCAGTTTTCAAGCACCACTTTTTAATAGCTTTTTATAAAAATGGGAAAAGTTGCATCAGTTATTGCAGTAAAAAGTACGGAATTGTATTAAAAGTTTTAAAAAATGCAATCACCCCTTCGCAAGTGCGCCAGTATGAAACTGCATACATAGTAATGAGTAATGAGATAGAAATGATCTAAAACCACATACTTTCGTTTCATAATGTTTCATCGTTTTATACAATTGTACTATAGTTAACGGAATGTATGCATCCTGCATTTTTACAAGTTTAGTAAATAATAGAGTAAGGGACCAAGTACTGTGGGGGTACCAACTACTGTATCTATCCATTATACTTATTTTTAAGGCACAATGAATATTACAAAAGAGATATTGAATTTTTTTCATTAAAACCAGTTACTATATATATATAGTAACTATAATACTAGTTACTATAATATCTCTTTTGTAATATGTTTGGGTGTCCCAAAAAATTTGTACTTCCTTGAAAGAGGTGATTCTCGGGGCCGTTTGAAATAACTTTTTCTTTTGCGAAAATTTTCTCCGTCGCTTTTTTAAGGAGTTATTAACGAAAAACACGGACCAATCAGGATTCGGCTACAGTCGACGGATTCAGGCTCGGTCAATGCCAACGCCACGCTCAGTAGGACCAGCCGTCGCACAGTGATGACAAGGCGGCAAAAAATCCATTTTATAAATTTTCGATTTTTATAAAAAAAAAAATTATTTTTGTATAGCCCAATACTGCGTGCATGATGGGCCAAAGTCAGATTTTCGAAAAAAAATTTTTATGGAGATATACGCATGGTAAATAAGCATTTCCTCGCTCCTGGGAATTCATCAGTTTTCAGTGGGATAGTTATGTAATTACTCCGCCTATAATTGAATACTTAGGGGTCTACAAATCATATGGGTTATTGCAAATGGCTTCAACTATTAACTGGCAAAAAAAAAAATACGGACTAACCTGAAGCCCCTTTGCGTTACGCTCATTTTTTATTTATGGAGAAATACAAAAAATCCTTATAATATTGATCTAGCTTTGTGCAAAATTTCATGAGATACTTCGAGATGCTTTCGCCGCAATTTAAGTTCAAATATCAACTTTCGGAATTTCCAGGAATGAATCGCGCGGATGTCACGATTATTTGATGTTTCAGGTGAAATTTTTTAGGGATACATATCAGATAATAAAAAAAAGTGACATTCATACATATAAAAAAGTATTTAATAACAATTTTTTATGTTAAATAAACAAAGTTTTCGTTCACGGGATCACTGTCGCAAAAATGCAACACGTATTTTTTGGTAGTGCTCTAATGGACGCTATAAAAATAATTTATGTAAGATAGAAAAAATTGTTATTCAATATTTTTTATACATAAAAAATTAATACATCATATGCACTTCACGTTTTTCTTTATTAATTAAACATATTCCTAAAAAATTTCACCTGGAACATCAAATAATCGTAACTTCTGCACGATTCACTCTTGGAAATTCTGACAGTTGATATTTAAACTCAAATTGTGGCAAAAGGGTCTGGAAGGGTTTCATGATTTTTTGCCAAAGGTTACATCAATATTACACCTTGCCAAAACGATTAGTTCCAGACTAAAATCTATTAAGGGACTTGTTATATGCTTCCATAAATAAAAAATGGACAGAAAACCGAGATTTTCGGTTAGCCCATATTACTTAATGTTATCAACTTTTTACCAAAATTTTGTTGCCAAATAAGAGTTGTACCTGTGGCAATCTTTCCACAAATTTTCGAACAAATTCGTTGGATAGTTTCGTTTTGACAGATTTCTTGCCGCTTTTGGCCATTTGGCACCACTGTGCGTCGCACCGTGCCGAAGTCCGTCTGCTTTTGCCGCGTGCTAATTGGTCCGTGTTTCTCGTTAATAACTCCTGTATAAAGCTGCGAAGAATATTTTCGCAAACGAAAAAGTTACTTCGAATGACCTCAGGAATCACTATTTCACGGAAGTGCAATATTTTTGGCACAACCTATATATGTATATATTTTTTTTAAATATTTATTATGCTTTTAAAATAAGTATAATCAATACAGGCACAGTAATTTTCAGCCCTACAGTAATTGAGTCCTTTACCCTAGTGGTATTAATTATTAGATATTTCATTTTTGAAAATCATTTCTATGATTTAACAATGGTAATTGATCTACGTTTACAGATCAGAATATTCTGTACCAATAAAAGGAAGTATTTCTGTTGTTAGAATATCTCAATTATCAAAAAAGTTCAATGATAATCATAACAAACTGCATAAATGCTAAATCGACTATTTATTATAATACTGTGCTATAATTGCGTATCAAAACTTTCAGAATATCGGTTAACTTTTTGAATGTAATTTCAAAACAATAATTATTTTTTTCTTTTAGGCTACGATGCAGACTTTTCTAGAAGAATTCTGAAATCCTTACATCCTTTATTTTCCGCAGGACAAGGACCGAAGACGGCTCCATTATTGATGGTATCGTTAAACAGGAAGCCGGGACCTTGGAGAATACATCCCCTGAATCCTTCCCCCACGGTGAGAGACCCGTTCATGTCGTAGTCAGGCAGCGTCAGAATCGCAGCATTGTAGGTTGCATTAGCTATTACCTGCACACAAAATTTGAAAATCAGCATTGCGTGACAAAATATTAGATGTTAACGCATATGCAACCAACAGGTTTTCTTTGTTTGTGTTTCTAGTCCTTCGAGAATGTTCATTATTATTAGATTGAAAAAGGCTTATTATTTATTATTATTTATTTTAATTATTATTAGGAGCAAAAATGGGCACCTGGCAATGAGAAACAGTGAAGAAATTAAAAGAATTGTAGCCCGTCGACGTAACACTTCCAACCTTCTGGGTTTATTTTAGGAACAAGAAAATTCCTAACGACCTTCTGTTTCTTGTAATTGATGCTATTCATGTTCATTTTGCATAATAATCCGCCGTCTAATTAATATAATTCATTTCGATTTAGAGAAAGTTATTTAGTCATTTATTACTGCAAGTCACGCATGGCTAATACGTCTCATAGAATAACCTAAGTTAGTCATTTGGTTCATGATAATTTGAAACGACTAATTTTAGTTATTTGTGTCTCACAAGATTTCTGTAAACGATAGAAACTCGAAATTAAATTACGGAGGATATGAAATTGTCAATAGAGTAGCACAATTAAAAACATTTTAAATAAAAATAAACGTGATGCAAAATATAAAAGCATGAATTACACACGAACGTGATTTTAAACTTGTCGAATAACAGAAGGGGATGAAAATTGTTGCTCCAGAATATAAATTAATTACATCAATTGGGATGAAATTATTCTCTTTGGGTCTCTTATTCTTAAATTGGTTATACGTAAGAGAGCTTGTCGTTATTTTTTCAGAAATAGGGCAAGTACAAATTTAAAATGCAACGATTTCTGTAAACAAGTTGCCATAAATGTTTATAAATTCGTAGTTTTTAATACCATCGATATCAACAACTTAACTAATTGCATTCCTTAGTGAGTTTTCTGCAGAAATATAATGAATAGTAAACAATATTTCTTTCTGCAATTATGATACACAAGTAATAATATAGTAACGGATACTTAACAAGAAAATATTGCAGCTTTTTTCTAGTAATAAATATTATTAAACTTTGGAAACTTTAGAAATTCACAAAAATAGTGCTTCCTTTGTTTAAAATTACGTGAGGACTTATACAATTGAAGTCTCGTTTCAGAAAATAGTGGAAACAGGTTCAGTCAAGAAGTGATTTAAATAAACATTTTAAATGCCTAATAATAAGAATAGTCTGAAAGTTACGTAAAAACATGTGTAAATCGTATTTATATTGTGTACATTCTCAGTCAAGTTTGTTAAGAAATATTTTATGATTTATGGCTCTTTCTACGTGCGTGTAATTTGAACATATTAATTGTTTCGCATGAATTATTTTAAACCAATGTTATAATCCGAAATTCGAAAACCAATTAGTTGATGTTTTTATCTGAACTGAACTGTAATCGAACCGACGATGCGATGAAACGAAAACTCATTAATTGTAGGTACATCGTAATTCAGACGAAGAATATTTGTTTCGAACAAAATGCGAAATAATATTACATGAAACTATATAATTTTATTTCTTAATAAATATAAGAAAATAACTATATGTAGAATTCTCTTTGTGAATAGAAATGTCTCATAGCTACATGTCCATGTAGTGGTTGCATCTTAACTACATATGACTGTTTAATGTAATGCAATGACAATTACATGGGAGGCTTTTATACCACGAATTTGTAATTTGTATTGCAAAGATTAATATTATTTCATATAATATGTGATGTGACGTATAATATGTATGTATGACGTATAATATGTGCGTGAATCTTTCGTAATCTATACTTTCATTTTTCTCCTTGTCGTATATTGAAATATTTTACTTGTTATTCTACAATTTTCTTTACTATTCTATAATATTCATTTTCAAAGACCTTTATATGATTCATTGTATTATTATCATATATTATACTATATTATGCTATACTCTTATTATTCTATTTTTATTTTTGTTATATGATTATTTTTTTTCATTATTTTCGTTCATATTTGCTGAAGTTTTCTTTACTATTCTATACTTTKTATTTTTAGAGAGCTTTTTATGATTCATTGTATTGTTATAATATAATATAATATATTATTATTATTATATTATATTATATTATATTATATTATATTATATTATATTATATTATATTATATTATATTATATTATATTATATTGTATTATATTATATTGTATTATATTATATTATATTATATTGTATTATATTATATTATATATTATACTATATTATATTATTTTTAACTATTTTCGGTTATATTTGCTACAATTTTCTTAGTATTCTATAGCTTTTAGACATGCTTCATTGTTTATATTTGATGACATCATTTTGAAAAACTGTTCTCYCGGTAACCCTTTCGTTACCATGGACGAGATATCTCGTGGCCCTATACTGGCCGATTAACGCTTTTGACGAGATATCTGGCCACCCGGTACTGACTGATTAACGCTTTTGACGAGATATCTCGCGACTGGATACTTGCCAATTAACGCTTTCGACGATAAGTTTCGCCACCTAGCACCAGTGCAGTGGTTTGACATTATAGACGAAATATTTTGTGTTCTGTCTCATCTTACCCGAGAAGCGTATGTTTCCAATGTTCTTCTATACTTTCTTAATTCCGCTTATAGTACGTTGTGAGCAGGAAAAAAGTGTAGTAAAATACATCCACTTTGATTGAAATCTCGATGGTTCCCTGCAACAACACGGCGTCGTATGCAAAGAAAATGGAGAACGTAAGGGAACACTGTATTTTCGTCATAAGTGTAATGTTTTTTTATGCACAACAACATGTTTTGAGATATATCATGTAGGAAGTAAATAAAATTTATCTCAACAAATTATTAAAAGTTGCATTTATTTCTTCTTTTTAGCCACAAAAATAGAATTATCTTCAAAAGCGTTAATAGGTCATTACCGGATCGCCAAATATCTTGTTAAAAGCGTTAATCGGCCAGTACAGGGTCGCAAGATATCTCGTCCATGGTAACGATGGGGTTGATTAAGTATATAGAGACTGGGTATATGTATTATAGTATGTACATGATTAATGAGGTTCTTGGTCCCTGAAGGAGGAACTATCGTTAACATAAATCGAACTATGCACAACTTACCAAAAATATACACGCAAATGAAAAAGAATTTAACAATATAAATTTTCCCTTCGTACGTATGATACTTTATACAAACTTTTTTAAAAGTATGTACACCTAATTCAGTTTTTAAAGCACTTCGAAATAAAAAGGTTTAATAATAATAATAATGGGTTTTAATAATAATAATTTTAATAATAATACGTTTAGGAAACAAAAAGCTATTGTATTTTTACAAGACCTATTTAGATTTAACACTTTTTGTTTAAATTCAATGGAGAAGAATAGGTTAATTAGAATTATCACTTCTTAGAACGGTAAGAACATATAGTACTTGTATCCAGATGGACTTATGTAGAAAGTTCTATTACATAATGATATAACTTGTTAAAGCTTGCAAAAGTTTCCTGTACACATTATTTTCTATCTTCAATAACAACTGAGTGAGTTGTAATTCGGCCCAGTTGCTGACTACACCCGTTTATAGTATTGCACCTTACGTATAGTCAGGGACAAGATTAAGTGGACACCCTTTAAGAATTAATAACTTCTTTAAGATTGGATCAAACTCGAGTGTTTTTAAGATGGTAGAGGGAACAGTTTACGAGATAACATATAATAGTTAATAATCGTGACGTCCACTTTCGTCGAAATTCCGAGCAATAATAATTATCAAATATATTTTTTTTACTCATTAACTAGTAAACTAGATTGATCATTAACTAGATAATTAACTAGATTTCCGGATGAAAAAGAAGGTATATGGTCAGTTAGTGATTCCCTCTGACAGATTGGTGGTAGTGTATGATAATGAGGGTGATCAGATACCTACTTTCATAATTTTATTAAAAAAAAAACATATGTTAAAAAAAAATGATTTATGTTTTTCTATATATATATAGTAATAAAATCATGAATGAGTCAAATTGACTCGCTCCGGCAATCTAGTGTTAAAAAAAAGAACTCAAGTTGTTCGGTCCAATTAAAAAAAATGTCAGTTTGTAGATGGTGTCGGTAGAATTGTTATAAAAATATAATTGTTCACTTGTCCTCGGGTGTATGCAGAAATTGTAAAAAATTGAATTACCTGCGTATGGCCAGCCGCGTTCAAGGTCAGATTGCCTAGTCGAAAAAATAGATTGACATTCTGCCACGCGTTGTTCAGCAACCTGGAGTTGAGTTTGGCTTCGTAGCGTTGCTGGTCAACGATGGCTATAAAGAGGAGCCCTTCCGGAGTCACTTCGAGAGTGATCGAGTCGTCGTTGTACTTCTGTGTGAACAATCTGCCGCCCTCGCATGTTCGGAAACTGAGACCGCTATGCCTGTGCACCGAGACGAACGAACTCAGCCTCAAGAAGGCCGATCCGTTGAAGTAAGCCTCCCGTGGATGTTCCTCGTAGTTTTTGTGTCTGATGTCTTGCGGCGCCTCGTCCGTGACCACTAATAAGCTAGTCAGTACTGAAACAGAATGTTAAAGTAGCTTTAGTACGCTCGGTGACTGTATTATTGCTCAGTAATTAATTTTGAATTCCACACGTCGCTAGGAGACCGTATACATTATGATTTATTGTACGACGGACCTTTCCGAGTTCTGACACGACATATACAGTTTTCTTTCGATATAAGGCGACGATGTTTTCTTTCGAAATAAGAAAATTGCTATCCCCTCTTCTTCTTTTGAAGTTGATCGCTCGACACCGCTTAGTGCTAGAGCGAAAGGGTATATCATATTCCACCCTTTCCCACTGAAAAACAATGGCAAGCCGAATTGGGTACACTCATCTGTACTACATCGAAAACCGTCCCGAGCCATCGTCTTATTTCGGAAGAAAACTTCTCTGTAATGGAAGGTATATTCTTTATCTTATTTTACTTGTAGAATTTTTAACGATGTAGAATGAAAGATACAACTTTACGGTTATAGAAATGTCGATGTTCATGTTAAGTTCCTATTTAGATTCATAGGGGACCATGATTTAATAAGAAAATATCAAACTGATATAGTACAAGTCACACTGTGCATATTAACAAAATATTTAATCGAACAAATTATACGTCTATTCCGACTCGCGTACTAAACCTATATGTATAGCTTGATAACCAATACGCTGGCATATATAGTGCGAAGCATCGATCTTTATTGAACTGAAGTAACCATATAAAAAGATCATCGAATAATTTCCACAGTGATTATATTAATCAATTTAACCGAATACAGTTTACTATGGCTAATAGGTAAATATTACAATTTCAAGTTCCTTATTCAAATGAAAAAGATAACATTGACAAAAATTTTAAACAATAGGGAAATACATATTTCTTGATGTATTCGATAACATAAAATTACTTCATCCTTAAACAACTTAGTCGAAGCGAGACTGAAATGGCACAGCATGAAATGCTGAATAATTTATCACTTTTAATAAATAATCTATAATTTTTTTTTATTGTAATTAATCTATAATTCAATTTTTTATTTATAATTTTACTTTTTTATCATTTTTAATTTAGCGTGGGCAGAATTTGATCACACGTATTATATTTTAAATAATAACAAAATTACACATTTTTTGGACGGGAAGCCCAAATTTTATTAAGGGATTACGTAGCCCCTTTTCGGACAGTAACCCAAATTTTATTAGTCTGTCGAGGGTTTAAACGTTAAGTACTTATCGCGTCCTAATTTTTTATATCACTGATGCCTCCAATTTCGTCGCGATATTGCTCAACATATCGACTACATTCCAATCGATTAGAGTAGATATACGCCCAATAAAATTTTCACGCTGCGCCGTAAAAATGAAAAATATAAAACTAACCAATTTATTCGGTAAAATCTTTAAAAAATTACTTTACAAAAATATATAATTACCAATTTCCTTATGATTTAACATTGTAATTTTCCTTATATGATAATTTTATGCGGGAAATGTTCTTTATAATCAAAACAGTTGCTAAAAACATAATTTCAGAATCCAGCTATTACATAGTAGGTAGAAACCGCATTGCAGGAAATGGAACATTTAATTTTTCAATCTTGAATCGAGCTGTTCGATTATTATCGTATAAATGAGTTCTGTTGGTGATTTATTGTCGTACTGAAATAAGCAACTTGTATTGTGTAACTTAGTAATCAACAGTGACACTTTAACATTTTGATCGCCAAACTAGAAATCCCAAAAATTCCATAAAACCAAAGTAAGTTATTTAAATAAATAAACATTGCAAAAAATTAAATGTATGATACCGACAAGTTGTGAGTAATCCTCCAACTTTCTTCATCAACGTAAAAATAGAATCTGCACAAATAATTGCGTTACCCACATATGGGTGACGTGGCATTCAACGTGTTAATCACTATGTAGACTGCGAATCCTAATGCAAAATAAAAATTGCCTGCGTTAACCAGTTAGCTGTTATTGGCGAGTATACTTGTCATGAAGAAATGGCAATATTTTGTGGTATGACGAGTCTAGTCGTCATGCGTACAAAGTAGTTACAATTTGTTGTTTAAATTGCAATTTTAGTGAAAACTATAATATATTCGTAAACTTCAAGATATTTGTAATATTTGGAGCCCAAGACGAAATAAAAGGAACAAATAAAAATATATAAATAATTATTATGAAAAAACTGTATATAGTATCAATTTTCTTTTTTGTAAATGTATTGTTTTTTTATAGTCAATACTGAAGCCATTACAGGTTCATATACAGGGTGTCCCAAAAATGTCGAACTTACTTGAAAGGGGTGATTCTGAAGGTAATTTAAAATAACTTTTTCCTTTGCGAGAATATTGTACAACTTAATTCCATATTATAACAGCCACATGTATTCTGTACTTGACGAGTATACTTGTCATCGCTAAATTTTTGGGACGCAATTTAGTTACACGTTTGTCAAAGAGGTCGGAAAAGCTAATTGGTTAATTGCAAGAAACAGGATCTAATTTATCATTTTATAAAGATGGTTCTCCATGGTTATAAACGTTGTTATAATTGTGGAACTTCATGCAAATTTCCATTTGGGAGGACTAATTGACAAAGGTATTAGGAAAGTATGTTATTTATACCTAAATTATCTAATACCTTTTTCTCAGTCTTTTATTTTTTTACACTTGAAGTGACGAAATGGATTAAACTTTCGACAAAAATTGGTGTAATATTGCTGTTTTATCAAGTATTAAAAATTCTGCTTGACTTAGGGATCAATTGATTGAACCGCGTACGCTAGAAGTGTAACAACATTCGTCGTTGCTCTTAAGGTGACTGATGATGTCCGCTACATCCACGGCAGGATCGATGGTGACGTATAAATAATGCATGAGATGCATCTGCACGCCCGCGTAAGACTGGTTAGCAGAGACTTCCGTTTAAGCTGGACATCGCGGTTTCACAGCCGCGAAAATAAAAGGTAAACCGCATCCTCCAAGTTCATTTTGGCTAATATTTTCTTCAAATTCTTCAGAGCAGTATGCTTGTATTATAATTAACCCATGCATGACTATTAACAGATATTTGCAATGATCAGCTTCGAGTCTTTTCAAACCTACAATTTCCAGTTATAACATTAAAAATACTACAAAGAGGTTCATTAGATTTATAATTCTTAATCCACAAGCATGATTGTGTGCAGAAATAATGGTAGAGTATCTTGGGACACGAATCTTTAATAAACAATGAGGTACTATATTACACTTTAAGAGATACAATGGATTGCATTGGATAACTATAAAATTATGGGGAAGCATTTGATGTAACAACTATGTTCGTTACACTCTCCATTTGTTCTTGGTTTCCTTTTTATTTCATACTAGATTAATAACTTTATCATAAGAACTAAACTTATACAGCAAACGCCATATAATTCATTTTTCTTTAAATTTATTTGACTAAATCCAACAATAATTTTTAGTAATTCTTTTAGGTGTATACGTAAAAAAATGGATGAGTAAAAAAGTAAAAAAACTATTCAACAAAAAAATTTGTGTTTAATTTAACATCATGTTCTATTTCTAAGAAAACACTTTGCACATTCTATGTGCAGTTAAAATTGCATTAAATTCATACATTTTTTAATTTCAATAATAACACAATAATTGCTATTAGTAGTGCTACTTTTAGTATTGTTATATCAATTGAGTGAATTGTATACAACTTGTTATCCGTTGTCATCAATAATACGTATTATTTAATAACAGAAACACAATAATTTTGGACAAAAGAAAGTTTAGAATTAAAATGAATATTGTGTTGCCTTATTATATTTTTTAAATCTTAAGAGAAGTATTGTACCAAAGAAGAAAAGAATTTGTTTTGTTTATACAATTTTATTACAGTGTTCTAAATGTTACACACTATAAATTGTTAATTATTATATAAAGAAATAGCACGTAGAGATCTATGTTCAATAACTTCGAAATGCAATTAGAATTACAATGTTAATATATTTTACAAGGCATTCTAGAATATTTATGAATAAGCATCAAGTTGAAGCTGATTACTTACGTAAACCTATAACTTTTCATGAAATTTACGAAATATGTGTACCGAGTTAATTGATCTTTAACGAGTCTTCTACCTTCGCGTTTGTGTAAAAGTAATTTAAAACGCATGACTTCGAGCAGTTGCAAGGGAACAACTATTCCGGAAAATATGGTTAATGATTAAATCATAACAGAATTCGTACTCGAGTCTGAGGAAACGGCAGTAAGGCATTCTTAATTAAGATTCATATCGTGCCAACACCGACAGTTCTACCACGATGCTCTCGCAGGAACTCACGACTTCTTGTGTCCAGCATATAAAACATCCATGACAGAGTCACCAATACGCTGCATTCATTTATTACGTGAAACAGCGGTGAGGATGTACCCTAACAAATGTCGTTGTAGCGATTTAGGTAAATAGTGCATGCTAGCCATTCGTTTGTAACACGGGTTGATTCTTGTAATATTCTAGTAAACATGTTGTAACCAACGATGTCGATGTGACTTAAAACTAAAAAAAAGAAAATGTAAATATGTTTAAAAAAGGTAGTCACAAATAATGTAAATATTGAATGAAACAATGCATTTAGTAGTTGACTGAAGTTCCGAAAATCGGTCAAATTGGATTCAGCTCAAATTTTGCATTAAAAAATATTTTTGCCTAAAAGAATTTTTAACGACTTGAAAAAAATTTATTCATACTAGTATGAACACAATGTCGGGAGGATACAATAGAATATACCAGAATATAATTGAATATACAAGAATATACTAGAATATACTAGAATATACCATGATATACCAGAATATACTAGAATATACGAGAATATATAAGTATATACTAGAATATACTAGGTGGCGAATATACTGGTATACCAGTATACCAGTTCTGAGTAGGACTGTTCGCGAGCTGCTTGTAAACAGAAACTGGTTCGCTAGTTGTTCCCTAGCAGTTTTAGATTTGTTCGGGCAGTTCGTTGTAGACCTTGCTCGGTGCACACCCGAAAATTATGAAATATGTTTGAAGAAGATATTTTACTTGTATCAGCAGCATGTTTAGTAATACAAGAAAATAGTGTTGAGAAAAAAGGAAGCGACAATCTTGGCAAAGAGGAATTAAAAAAAAGACGTATTTCTGGTGGAATATATATATACAGGGTGTACATTTGAAAACTTTCCAAGCGAATATCTTGAAAAGTATGAAAGATGAAAAAACGTAAAACACATATCAACACGGGAAAGAGGGGGACGGTATCAGTTTTTTATTTGGGTGGCGTTTTCAAGGTCATTTGAAGGTCAACTTTGTTTTTTTAAGTGGAATGTCCCATTTTTTATACCATATATCGATAGAGTATCAAAATCTGAGTATAAAAGTGTTAACCTTCATATGTCCTAAACCTAATAGTTAACGAGATATTATCCAAAGAAGAAAGAAAATTATTTCGATAATATCTCGTTAACTATTAGATTTAAGACATATAGAGGTCAATACAGTTTTACTCAGAATTCGATAGTCTATCGATTCATAATACAGAAAGCAGGTCTTACCATTTAAAAAAATCAAGGTGACCTTGAAATCGCCTCTATCCCTCCACCTACGCAGAGAATGTTTGTGCCACAATATGGCCCTCTCCCTATATCGTGTACGCCCCCCCCCCCCCCGTGCCCACCTACAAGTATGTCCACTTTGTTTTAATAAAATTGTATTTTTTTCACCAACTGATAGATTTTCATGTGCTCTTTAAAAAAAGTATTAAGGGTCTTAGATCGTAAATGTATTAGTTTAGGAGTTATTAATTTTGTCACGAACTCCCCTATAGAATCGAACACTCTGCGACTACATAGATATAGACCTTCAGCTCGCGAATAGATCTTTGATGTAACAGATCCTTTGTTAGCGAGCTATCATTGTTCGCTGTTCGCTAAAGTGTCCACACTGCAGCTGTTCGCGAGTAGTTCGCGAATACCAGTGTGGACCCGGCATAACGCTTGGATTAGGTGCCGTTCCCGAACCTGTTATTGCTTTACGCGGATTGGGTCAAGTCTAGGTTATAGATCTGGGATATGATTATATTTAATTTTTATTGTTTTATGGGCATGGTTGAGTGTGGCGGTAGATATCGCTGGAAATGTATTCAGACAATAAAAGAGACGCGATCGCATTGATTGGTTTGATATAAAAACATGTTCGAGTTGGTACGAAAATTTTGGTAAGATACAAAATTTTTTGTTAGTATGGTAGAAATTATAATAAAATGATAAAAAATTTTTTTGCGAGTTGTTAAAAATTCTTTTAGTAATTCTAATAGTTTATTTGCCTTGATATTTTTGTAGGTACAAATTCAAATAAGCAAAAAGTTTTGCTTCCAATTTAATAACAGTGATTAATAAATGAATGCAGAAACTCTAACGTGTTTTAGACAATAAAGTGAGAGTACTAAAATTTAAACTTAAAAAAGTTCAAAATTTAGAATTTTAAATTTTAAAACGAAATTTAGTTGAATTATAGTCAATAATACTAGTTTATAAAATGTTTGAATATACAGAGAGTGTAATTTTACAGTCACGATATAGATAAATATTATATTGATAGAATCTCTCAATTCATTTACAGTGACGACGAATCAATCGATTACGGAGTTCAATATAATTAATTTTAATAAGCTCTCATACATATAATTATTTCCAACCTAGGTAAGTATCGTGGTTGTCAAAATCTAATGGAGTAATATTTATTTTTACATTAAAACAATATTTTAAATAGACATTTGCATCTGGCATATAATAAAATAAAAATATCGAAAATATTAGTCAATAATGTTGGTTTTTATTAGGTAGATTTCATAACTTCATTAATCGATAAGAAATGTGTCACCAAAAAACAGGGAAATATTCAAGGGTGAAATTGTTTTCGATTATATTGTCATAAATAGCGATTCCTCAAATTCCTTTCCTATTCAACATGAAGTGATATTTGTAACTTTAGTGACATTAATGGCGGAAGTAGTAAGTATTGGTGTCTTTACGCTTTATACAGTACGTTAAGAAATGTAAAGTAACGTTTATAGTCGTAACTTATGAACAAATGTTTCAACTAATTTATAATTTGCAGGGTGTTAGGCACTTATACTAACGAATTCCTCTGGCAAATATTATTTGAAAATAGCGTTTCAAAATTAGACATTTTTTCTTAACGTAACCGGTTTTTAACCGTTAATAAGTAACAGGTTCACTTGCTAGAAGCATTATTAAGTGATGTGCTAATGTCCAAAAACTAAATTAAGGATGACGACGGACGACGGCAGTCAGACTGGCGGTCTGCTTGGGAACGCTTGGACCTGTGTTACAAATTAACAGTTCATGGCTCTCGCTAACTCCATGCCAGAGCATATAAATCTTTTAATTAAAATGGGGAAAGTCTATTAAATTTTAATTTCTGTTATGTTAAAAGTTATTAATGACATTAGATTAATATTTATCTTAAAATGAACCTATCATTTATTAACAGTTAAGAATTGGTTAAATTCTAAAAATATTTGATCTTGTTTTGAAAGACTATTTGCAAATAATATTTTCCAGCGAAAATTCGTTAGTATAAATGCCTAGTACTCTGTAAATAATAAATTGATTAAAACATTAGTTTATAAGTGACGACCATAAATATGACTTAACCTACCACTTCTTAACGCACTGTTCGTATCAAGAAACCTAACGGATAGCCGGAAGTTACTCTACCCCCTTCTCTTCTTGGAGCTAAGGAGACGAATAAGGTGACGTGTCTCTAGTTTTGCAGCCTCGGTTCAACGATGAGTCGATAGAGACGCGCATCCTGCTTCGCTGCTGAGTGTGCGGGCATTGAAGTCTTCGCGACGAGCAGGAGGGAACCGTTTCATCAAGATCTGCGAATCATTTGCCGTGTTGCCGAAACTGATTCACGTCATTAGCGCAAAGATGAAACGGCAGTATTCGGGACAGGAAATAACCGGTAACCGAGACTTTACATATTGAATCGTGACATAAATTCGTTCAGTTATTTATCAATATCTTCTTTCAATTATTAACAAAGTCAGAATTTACGGCGAAGAAATCGTGATATTTACTCTCAGTGCAAGGTCTCAGTGTGACTGACCTGCCCTTTTTGTGCTTGCAAACTTTGCACTCAAATACCGAGCCATCTGTTCCCGCATTAAACTCGGAATTGCCAAGTGGTCTTGGCACCACAATGACTGCCTTTTGCTCGCAAAGTACGATTACAAACATTAATCAAAATTTGCTCGAAGCAGGTTTGGCTAACTGTAACAGAACAAAGGGGAAAACGAATCGTAATTTTTAATAATGATTAAATTTCGGATTTTATAGAGATTAAAATGATTGAAGAACATCAATGTATTATTCTAAACTTGTTAAAATTATTAAAGTAGAAATTAAATGTCTATCTGTCTCCTATCTCTTGCAATAGAAGCAGACAATTTTTATTTTTCATAAAAATCTACAGTCTACTGATGATGCTATTCTAGTATAATTGAAATGAATATTTGAAATTAATTTTTTAGTTTGAATATAGAGATTGCCATGGATGATCAAATTAATTATTAGAGTTACAATACGAAAAATATTTAGCATCCATGTGATGGAATAACTAGCTGTACTATGAATAAAATAACTAGAATTCAGTATAGCAGTATAACCGAAATATAAACGTAAATAAATACGGAGATATATGAAAGAAAATACACCAAAGAAGTTGAAAAAGAAGAGAGGAGACAGTAAATATTCAAACAAATCTGCTGGATTAAAACAACTGCAGGAAACAACTTTTCCTTCGAATTTCAATTCATGCTTACTTACTTATGTTAGTCATTTCAAGGACATTTGTTACATCTCATGACATCATCTATTCTGCTTGTAAATTGAAAGTATATGTATATTACCAATTAAGAGAATAATTTCTTGAGAACAAGATTTTGTAATCATTTAAAGACTTTTCAGTTTTCTTACGCTATTACGCAACATCAAGTGCACAAATATTAAAAATATGTTATCCTGTACTTTAAAAAAATTGTATATCATAAAATGATTAAAGACACAGATAAGTTATCCATAGTTAGTTTTCCTAGAGTGTAACCAGGGATAGCCTAACTACAGTTATTAGAAATTAAATGTTACTACTGCTTCTTTTAATGTGTCCTCTAAATTGGTTTCAATACTTAGTTCCAATGGAAATGTTCAAACTTCACTTTGTGATGTGAATAATTTGATGACTGGGAATTCTGAGGACTTTTTATGGGAAAACTTCAGTTTTAATAAAACTGAAATTTCACTGAAAATGGTGATTTCGAGTAAGGTAGGTAAGGAACCCAATTACTGTGGGGGTATCAATTACTGTGCCCATATTAATTACACTTATTTATACATTATATTTATACATCATATTATATTATTATATTATATTGTATTACTTATACATAATATTAATTATAGTCATTTTCAAAGCATAATAAATATTAAAAAGGAGATATTAGATTTTATAATTAAAATCAGTTAATATATATGTTATATATCTCTTTTTTAATATTCATTATGCTTTGAAAATAAACATAATCAATATAGGCACAGTAATTGGTATCCCTACAGTAATGGGGTGCGTTACCCTAGATAGCTAATACCTAAAAATGTAGAGAAAAGTTTTATTTCAACCCTTGTATGAAAAATAAAAATTATGTGCAATGTCCAATAGGATACATTAAATCGATAAATGAATGTTTCATCATCTATAGTGCGGATATGTAGGTAAATCAGAATACAATTATTCGAAACATAGCAAGCAATCATTAGCACAAAAGATCGAGAGAGATACTAACAGTGGGATTAATATTCAATGTATTAGATAATTATGAATTATGATTCCGGATTATAAATAATTCCCAAAATATTCAAACAACAAAATTCGAAGTAACAAAAAATTCTTGATCTATATAAATTTAATTATTATCATTTATATTTTGGAGTTTCAGCTTTATTAAAGATTTTATTGTATTAACAATGAGACAGAGAATTCGTCAAAGAGTCATTACAATTACATCTATAGTATAATAAAAATAATTTCGGTAATAATAATAATAAAATAATTATAGTTTTCTGATAGAATACCTTGAATGTAGTGGAACAATGTGTTGATTTACACGTTCTATACTTTGTTACAGAAGCTTAAGTCTGAAGTAAATAAGAATAAATGGTTGAATTAATTTTCATGTCGCCATCTCTATAACGTGGAGCACATCTTTCATTCAGTTCATTCGATATTATGGGAAAATGGACGAAACAAAAAAGGAATGAGGCATCCATGCATAGCACTTTAGAAAAGAAAGTACTGTTAGAAAGTCTAAAGTATCAGTATTATGATCTGCAAAATTTCACGATTGGTTTGATACGCTGACGACTTGAAGAATTACTTCTTAACAAGAAATATCTATATCGCGATGACTGTGGGGGTAACTCGTGAAAGCAAATCTCCAACTTATAGAATGAGATCGAAGGGAAATAATAACCGCGAAATTATAATTTATAGTGAATATCACTTCTTTCGAATTGACTCGAATTGAGGGGAATACAGTTACCCTTTCTATACCAGTACGGGATTAGTCATGCGATTTTGTAACACATGCACGAAAGAGACGGAATGCGTCACGTGACCGGGCCGTGGCGGAAGCGTGAGGGAATAGCGTCGTAGGGGGGGGGGGGGGGGGACACAATAATTTGACAGCTCTGATGTAGGATGCTACACTTTGTTGGCGAATGACTTCGACAAACTTTTTAGAGTAGTCATGGGGCACGGTAGGGGTCCGTCAAACGCGTTCACTGATGTCTAGCGTGTTCGTTGCTCCACGGTAATGGAGCTTACTGGAAGGGGACAGTGGGGACGGTTTTGCCTCAATTGAGACAAAAATGCCCATCCCTCACTTAGACAAAGTGAAAATATTACTATTGTTATCTTTCTTTTCTCAGCCCTCTATTTCTGATTTTATCAATTATCTATCAGTTTGACTCACGATTGGAAGTATAACAAAGAGAAATGAAGCAAAGCAGGTATGTTATGAACAGACTGCAGATTTTATGTATTTATTGAAACAACGGGTAGATGCAACTTCAAACGGTGGAAAGATTTAAATGATTCAGGAATGTCAATTTATTATCTTTAACTACTTAAAATTATTAAAGTAAGAATGAAAGATCTATTTGGCTCCGGTCTTTTGCAATTGACGCAGATAATTTTTATTTTGCATAAAGGTTCACAGTTTAGTTATAAATCTACTCTATAGTTTCGAGCGAATAGTATACTACCAATACTTTCTCCAAATTAGAAATTGGCAGCTATTCATCTTTCAAATATTTGGACCTTTGTGTACAATATTCGAAATACTTGGACTTCATAAATAACACTTGGAACATTATACAGGTAGTGTTACCACATACCAGTATTTGCAAATGTTACGATGCAAATGATTGTCACATTGAACCTCTCATATCTCTTAAATAAATCATTTTTTTACATAAGTAGATTCATTAAGTGGTGCAATCGAAAATATATGTTTCCATTTAAAAAACAGTTAGTGACCTTTATATGTCCTCTGCGCGTCCGCCTACTGAACACCTATTTTAATATAATTATAGTCCTGTAAATCGAAGTGGTAGTGCGTGGTGACCAACTTTGTATAATAAATAAATGTATGGTAAGGCATTAACTACAAAAAAATGTAACTTGAAACCACGAATTTAAGAAAATATGAAATAATTTCTATAAACTAGTATGCAATACAATAATGATACTAGTACACACAACGATGATGAATTAGTTTTTATTGAATCAGTTCACACTTCTGTGTTAAGATAAATGGGTCAAATGTTACAAGTGGTTCAATATCTTTTTTAGATATTGGATGAAATTTATTGAGTAGAATTTTAGTTTTGTATAATTGTCTTTGAATATATTATTATTGAAAGCAGTGGACATGTTAAAATGATTTAAAGACATCAGTGTACTAGTTTCCCAGCTTGATAAGATAATTAAAAGAAGAAAGAAATATTTATTTCTCCTCTGTGTCTTACAGTCAGTGCAAACATGTTTTACATAAAGACAAAAATGAAAGTGGTTTTTTGTTAACGTAATATAACTTTGTCCTGTATCAGGAATGACCCAGTGCGAATGTGTTAAAAATCAAAAACGTTTTTCTTTTATTATATTCTTCATAAAAATGATTGATGGTATCGGGACGCACATGTTTCGTTCGCTTCATCAAAAGAAGATTCAGAAGACTGAAGTTAGAAGAGAATGAGTTTCCAGTACGACCGTCAGTGCATAATTCAATGCTTTACGATGTACGAAGATGTGATAATGGTATGCGATAAAACGGTTCAGTAACTCCATAGATGAACTAATATATTCCGAATGTGAGGGCGGTCTCATAAAAAGAAGAGTTCCTTGACACGGTGAATACCGGTATTCAGCTATGAGTTCAATTATATGACTCAACAGCTTCGCAGGCTGAAGCGAGCGTGTTGCCACGCCTTCGTCGGGTAGGTATAACTTTCTTTGTTGCATTGCGGGAATCAATTCTATACCAATAGCGTGGTATGCATGTGTGCATGCGTAGTCTTTGTAAAATGGTAGATTCAATGATAATAGCTAATGCAAGATGAGTAGCTTCGGTAATAATCTAATAATGAAATACGTACCAGATCAAATACATAATAAATAGTTTATTGCGTTCCACAATCATTGTAGTTTCTTTCTTCCTTAATTTCCCTAGATTAAAAACGTGTTTTTATTTCTCGTTTACTGGTATTATTACGAAAGTCGAAAGGTCGAGTTATCAGAATGACATAACTTTTATATTATTCTCATTCAAATTACAAGGATGCTGCAGTTAAATTCGATGAATTATTAAAAATTCTGTTAAGGTTTTAAGGCTCTATTTCGTGTCAAAGAAATAATTCTGAGACTAACACTTTTTTTTTATTATTGGTACTAGTTTTCTTGTGTCAATTTTTTAAAATAAAAATTTCTCCCTCTATCCCATAATAATAAGAGCAGTTGATGATGTCTCTTGGCTTTGCTTTCTCTATATGCGTGAGCTAAAAATTACACTGTCCAACAAAACCAAACTTTTTTCGAGTTTTGTAATACCTGTTAGGTGATTCTTATACACTTTGTCATTCTAAAACCAAATCTGAAAGCAGAATTGCTCCATCACGCAACGTTTTCGAAAAATTTTGGTTTTTGTAAAAATGCCGGATTTTGATACAAAATGACGTGTTACCCAGAAACTAAACACGCGAGAAAATACAAGTTTGGGTCAGGAGATAGAGGGAACTCTCCTCTACACATTCATGTAGTTAATTATATTTTTATGTACTTCCTAATAGTTGTAAATGATTGTTAAAGTTTGAAAATGTGCCGACGCGGGTACTTTGTACGCTCTATTTTCGTATTTATGTAAAAAATCCTTTATCCAGCAGGAATTTACTATACAGGAATGCATTCTGGAGTAGAGATGGAGTATATTACTTCCACTAATTGTAAGAATTAAAAATATTCTTCGAATTATTTCACCAGTCAAATTAATTTGTTCAAAGTAAATAAGTTTTGAGCACAATTCGCTTGTACATAGATGTTGTTATATTTCATTGAAATCGAACCTAAGTTGCGCCCATAAATAGAGACACGCGTAACATAAGCATGTAAAGTGCAAAACGGATTTTATTATGTTTTATTTCATTCCGCTTAAACTGGAATATTTGTTATATCAAAATGTTACGGAGTCTGGACACGCATTCCTCGCGAACCCTTCGTAACTTATCGAGTCAACGCTTACACGCGAGTCATTTTTCATATTATTACGTAACACAGTGTTAATTATATTACGAGATACGTAAACACATCCGAGAGTTCTAACAAACACGGTTTATCGCAGTGAACACTCGATCCTAGCAAAATGCATACGGTAGCCGCGTGCGCTGTTTGAACAACAAACCAGTGTCTTATCTGACCTTCCTTTTTGCTTGCCATCCTCATCTCCTCTACTTCGTGTTCGCACTTCGCAACTTGAAGATACGCGAGTCATCTAATACTTAAAAACAACGCTTAAGAGGAAGATTTTAAAAACATAAATTCCGTGTTCTTATTGATTCGAGAACATTTTTAACGCTTATTTAACCACACGACTAAATTTTATATACATTGAAATATTGTTACAGCCACAAGAACGAAACTTGTGTCGGAAAAAGTAGAGCAATTATGTTTCCTGCACGCTAATTGAAAATAAACACTACACTTTCATACAAAATATTAAAAAAAATTTTTTCCTTGTGGAGTTTGATAACTAATTACACTAAAAATACGAAAATTAATCTGAACCTGCCAGTTAAAATAAAAAATTCTACTGAAAAATCATAAAACAGTATCATACTTATGTGAATACTTTCAGGATTCAGACTTGCCCCAATTTCGGGTATCCGAACATTGCAAACTTTTCGAGATCCCCATCCGACCCGCCCCGCCCGAAGCTCGGGTACCCTCACACCCCTACATATTAGTCATTTCGCCATTTGCGACTTGCAGAAAATGAATGATTCGCGTGCAAAATTAAAGAATCACTAATCTTCTTTCAAAAGTTGCCAATGGTCAAAGTGTTGTAACTTCATGGAAAAACGTCGTAGAATATTCGTTCTGATCTCAGATTAAAGTGAACCTCCAACTTTCGAAATCCATTGTTCGTTTTTCTCAACAAAGTTTTACACTATGAAACGAATGAGAAAGTGGACATACATTTTTGTTTCCAAATTTTGCAAATTCAAACATTCGTACAGACGTTAAACAATTTTTGCAATGAATGTAACGAACGTAATTTGAAAATTGGAGTCTCGTCTTTAGAATGACCACTTGATGGTTGCTGTACGATTTTTTGGCCAGGTTATATAATGATCCTTTAAGTTTACGCGCCAGTATTTTCTTTAATACTGTAATACTAAATTAATCGAAATTCTTGATTTTTCTTTTCACAGTTATTGAAGTTACAAAAATGATTTCCTCAAAAATTAAGAAAAAACTTCTTCATTCGAGTACATATTCTAATAAAAGCCGTAGGAGACCTGAGTTAATTAAATCTTGTAATTGTGTTATAAAGCAATGTACAGCATCAGTCACGTTTAGTGTTCGGTAATTCTAGTATTAAATTGAAATGATTTAAAATAAACCACGAACAGTAAGGAAAGATGAAATAATAATTCATTAGAAAATATAAGAAAGAATAGAAACATGAACAGAGCACAAATGCCGGTAGAATCTGTCTTAAAGAAAAATAGCTTGCTTAAAAAATGCAACTATTGTAATAATATGTATGTACACAATTATTATAGATTAATGGGACATTTTAGTTAATATATTCCGTATACATACTAACATGTCAGCGGTCAAATTAATTTTGTGTAACATGTATTGAACATGACCGAGCTGTCAATATGCAAATAGATTGATAACATTTTACCTATTGTAACTATATTGAGCTGTGTGTTGTCACATAATTTGTTGCGTTAACATAACATTGGCGTTTATTATTAGTATATTATTATTTTTTATTGTAGTTTTGAAAAATTAGTGGTATTACACCATGTGTACAAATTAATTCGTGGCCTTCACAATTAATCAGTAGTAACTTTATTGTAAATCCAAATCTTTTATTTGCCAAACTGACGGTTAATTAATTATTTCCAAAATCGAGTAAATGCATGAGATTCATGAAGAAATAAAAAAGGACTGGGAATTTATTTGTATACCTAACACGTAAGGTTGCGGTTACAGTGGATGCATTTTCTGACTTTCTCTTTCTTTATGTATTGCACGTATTAATCTGATTTAATATAATAGCAAAATCTTTCAATTGACATTCTAAAGTACTCACAGAATTTATCAAATGGATGCACTTGTTCTTCAAATAGTTTACGAAATTTTTCATATGTTGACAAGAAACATATTCATTTTTATTTTAATATTTTCTTTATTATATAACAATCCTTATGATTGCGCTCACTTTTATCGTTCACGGAAATATTTTCCACATTGAAAATCTGAATAATTACAATAATAGATACTTGATTTGTTTGATAAAATAATTTTTTCCATGGGAAGTATTATATATCAATCAACTGCATATCAATCAACTCTCTGATACATACGTAATGTATACGATAACTACCATAACTTTTACAAACCGAAAACTACAAAAGGGACAGAAAATTGATCATTTCAAACAATGAAACAAGTAAAGAAACTGCGCGGACAAAAGTAAGTTTAATTCTACATTTTTGTGATTGCAATGTTGACATTCGAACATATTTTTAGCTTTATCAATTAACTACTTAACCCATAGCCGTACGATTATCTTCAGGCCACAATACTAATTAGAGTTTCTTTGTCTGTAATAATTTCACAGGAGAGGGGAGAAAATTTATATGTATTGTATATCTGAATTTATTTTAATACTTAAATAATTGTTACAAAGGAACAGAATTCAACTTTATTTTAAAATAAAGGCACAACATTTATATCGAGCAGATTGTGGTTGAGGTGCTTTGGTGTTTCAAAAATAATACTTCCTTTGTTCGTACGAGCACTTAAAGCAGGGATGGGCATTTTTGTCTGAAATAAAACAAGACCGTCCCCACCATAACGACCATTGTCCCCTTCCTGTGAGCTCCATTACCGTGGGGCAACTAAGACGCGAGACACCAGCGAACGCGACGAAGGTGCGCGTTGCATGAAAGAGAGGTTGGTGGGGTAAGTGTTTGGGCGTTTCAGCTTTACATAGTCGCCAGATCAAGACTTGTTCTCCCACTCTAATTTCCCCTTCTACCACGCTATTCCCCCATGCTTGGGGGTAACTTTTCCCCTCAATTCGTGATCCCTCACCGCATCTGGCGACCATGGATGGCTATGCTCACGGGTATCTGCGGACGTCAATGTCCGCTAATAGGCATGTTGAGGTAGCTCTGGGTTGGACGAATGTTACCAACATTTGAAGAAACCATCTAGTGCTGAAATTATTAATACTAATGTACTGAAATTCCAACTGTGAAGTTTCCTTTTGTTTGCCAGTGTACGTGGAATATCTGTGCGGTTATCATCGACAAAACGAGTTAGAGTCGCGATGACTCATGTCCCCTGTCTCGCAACTCGCAATAGATCGTTCTCCAAGGAACTGTTGTAGCGTATCTCAGCCGCTTATAGTCTCGATAATGTAATCCTTGAATTCCCACGTGTCAATGGTTTGGAAACCGTTCCGTGCTGTCGCTATTGTACACTTAGATAGTAAAGTCTTGTATAAAACGTTTTTCTTTTAACCGGTGACCAAACTGGGAGTACGCTCGAGTTAGCTTAACCTCGTGGCTCACTCGAAAGTAGGTGTATGCACGTATACGCAGAAATAATTGTTAGCAACAGGAAAAAAATGTCGATTCGGGAACCGCATTGCATGCATAATAGTAAACACAGGGAAACTCGAGCGTCTTCGCAATTGCGTGAAAATAACGTGGTTCTCATGTTCACGAACGCATAAATTACTCGGACAAGAATGAAACAGAAACGCGCCGTGTCGGATTTCCTTTTGGCATAATTGGCATTCCAGCCGGTTATTCGTAGAAAGTCGTTCATTGTAGTTTGCAACTGTATCATTCATGTTTAATTACGTCTTTTACCGCTTCCGGATAATTCTGCAGCGCCGTAGGGATTACACTCGAATTTCGGGATATAGTTTCTGCGAGATGGTCTAGTTAAATTTTCATTTTATTGGTGTACTATAAGAGAAATGTTCTCCGCTGTAATATAACAGTTTGTAATTGTTGGACTGTGGATTTAATTAGCTCGTAACAATGACGAAGGCTTAACTGTATCTCAGAAATTCAGAAAATTTTAGCTTTTTTATTATGTGATCCTGTAGATTTTGGATGCGCACTGCTCGTTAACCAACATGTATACCAACATGGCGGCCCTTACTTGTCAAAAATGCTGGAAATTGCACATATTTACACACGCATAACATTTTAACTGGTGATCTCCTAGGATTGAAATTTGAATTTGCGACATTTTCTCGTCAAAGTCTACAGGATTACATAAAAGAAGTTACTTTCTTGTTTCCTGAGGTAAAGTTTAATTAGAATGAATGCTAGAAACATAAAACTGTAAAGCACATTATAAGATTTTGAGAATATTGTCACGCTATTGTCGACTTATTAAAACTATTGACAAAATTCATTTAATTTCTATTTCTTGCAATTGACCTGAAATCAGTTTATTTTGTATCAGGATCTGTAGTCTACTTATTATTATTGTACGAGGTATAAAACATGAACGATAGAATACGGGGTAGAAAATATACTTAAAGTACTCTACTACTTTACACTAGGTGCAATGAAAATTAGATCTCTCTGCCTAGATCAGTAGTTCATTAAACAAAATTCACGGCAACCCTATTATTATTATTATTATTTTTCTGTTTTAGATATAGATATTTAGATATTTGTAGCAGTTAATTGACTTTTACATATAAATAATTCAAAATTTCGCGGTATTCAGTTTGAGAACCACTGGCCTAGATTCATAGGAGTATAATAATATGAATAAAAAAATTAATATAAATATGAAATACGTTATATTTCCTGTTTATAATATAATTACCAACCTTTTATTATATCTGCACGTTTAGTTTGTTTATATTTATTATATTTTATATATTTTATACTTACAGTTGTACTAAATTTAGATCACTAGAAGTTACGAAAAAATTCTAAGCAAAAACGAAAGGTCTATCTAATTGAACGATGCGAAAGTGTGCTTAATGTAAATGATGTGTGTACATTCACGGAGATAATAAATTTGTTCGGACTGAAATTCATTTTTTATGCAATTTTCGCTTCCAAAGTCACGTTTGACGCGACCAGGTGTCACAGACAGGCAACACTTCATCTGTGCGAATAAAAACGTACGCGTTTCCTGACAACTTTAATTTGCACAGACAAACTTGTTCCATTGTGAGTGGTTAACGTAATAACCATACATATCAAATAATAGATATGGAAGTAACAAAATATTTATCAAGATGAAAAATTCAAAATATTATAATCGATTTTTCACATTAAAGTTATTAATTTCCCCCGATCAAAACTAACATCAAAATTCAGCAAAACTCCAGGTGGAAAATACTGAAGAAAAATAAAAAAATACTATCTTGATTAAATAGCAATAAGAACAATCGCTGCAGCCTAGCGTAGAAATTTTATAACTAATACTCTATTAGTTGAGATTTCACCGTTCAAACAAATGTTTACAGCATAGTCTGATATTCCTAGAATTAAACAATAATACATAATAAATAACAATACAAAGAAAATTGTAATAATTACCCACTGCACAAAATATGGGCGTATACGTATCATCACAGAAAGTACTGTCATCTATAGACTGCGGACTTCATGGATTTGTGATCAAATTGAATAGGGTGAAATTGAAAACAGTAGAAAGACTAAAAGAATTTAACAATGTTAATACATCATTTTCAATTAAAATGATTACAGAAACAAATTTTTATTTGGTTCCCGTTTCTTGTAATTGTCAATGACAATTTTTATTTTGGACAAAGACCCGCAGTCATAAAATAATGCCTATGCCAAAATTGGAGCCTATTCAATTCTTAAGGTTCTCTACACAATGCAGGGTTGTCTATGTAACTGTTTCTTCTCCAGTGCAGTTAGAAAAACATATTATAGGGAAATGATTGTTTTAAGAAGAAGTACAAGTGTAATGACATACAGGATGTCCGAAAAATGTTGCACTTCCTTGAAAGGTGATTCTTGAAGTCACTTGAAGTAAGTTTTTCCTTTGCAAAAATGTTCTCTATAACTTCATAACTTTGTTATGAAGTTATTAACGAAAAGCATGAACCAATCATTGCGCGAATACGCGAATACAGCGGACGGATTCCGTCTCGACTAATGCTAATGCAACGTCACGCTCACAAGGGAACATATTCAGATGCGAAAATCGGATTGTGATGAAACTTATTGGAGCTTATAGTTCTTTGAAAAATATTTGACACGTGTTTCTTTTATCGGCAATCATCCACTTTGAAGGGTTGAAAATCCGCTTTGGGGATCAAAACCATATTTTTTGAGATATGTCGGAAACCAGAGGGCGAAGAAATGTGAATTTTTTTTTAAATTGTTTGTTTTTCAATGGGAAATGTAGTCGCGTAAGAAAATTTTAACAAAAGTTTTTTGTTTAAACAATATATTAAAAATTTGATTTTTTACAGTTTCTCTTATTTATTGTTAGTTCATTTTTATGTAAATTTGAGTGTGTGATCTTTGATCCAAAATAGGGGACACATGTTTCAGGATTTTCTTTTTTTTCCCATTTAACAATAATTATCCATAATGGAAGATAGTCTTGCACCTGGCGTGCGTAGAAAGGAATTCTGGCTTGTTTTATGGAAATATAAGCATTTAGTATAAACATGTATAGTATTTTAGACAATATCACTGGGTTATGTGTCGTTTATTGTTTTAGCAGTAGCTAAAGAAGGTGGCGCAGGTAGCAGCGTGACGCGGCACAGTACAGACAAGTCGGCACATCTCACTACATTTTTCTGATACACCCTGTACAGATCGTATACACGTATGTATGTTTCTTGGTACAGTTGCGACTATTTACGCCCACTGCTCGGCGCATATAGGCTTTGTTTGTTGCGATTGTTGCTCGGAGCTCGAGCAGCATACTGTAGAATATAAATTCAGCGGCATTTTCGGATTACCTTCGACCAAGTTAACGACTCGCCCCTCCACAACGTCGCACGGTTTATAGGGCCTCTGTTTACGTATCTGCACTTGACATTTTTGAAAACAAAATGGCGAAACCACTGTGACGGATTGTGCGCTAAAAAATTATTGGTTCTGCCCGAAAATTTATATGGCAGTGTTTTTGAAGACACTGATTACGAATCTGAGTACAAAATTTTTGGAAACAAAATGACGGATCCACTATGGCGGAAATGTGTACTAAAGAATTATTGATTTTGTTCGAAAATTTATATGGTTTTTGGGGTCGATGATTACGAATCAGGTCTCAAATTTTGTAAAAACAAAATGACGAATTGAATATGATGGATATGTGTAGCAAAATATTGTTTACTCCTCTAAAAAATTTCCACGGATACAGTAAACAATACAATATATTAATATATCAATATGTTGACACAATAATTTCCACATATTGTCGATACTCATATTATGAATTGTCTCCAATGCGTACAAAAAAGAATACTGAAATCGATGATTGTGTCAGCTATGTCCTTTCCTTCGAACTGAAAACAGTTGTAAAGGTGAATAAGTATTGTGTAACAGAAACTCATCGTTAACGAGGAATTTAGAAACTTCTCTTACGCACTTTTCAACAAAAATGTACACAATGGCAGTTCAGTTGTTCTTTTAGCCGACCAGATTTATTTAAGTTGCGTTTAACAATAACTTTCTATTAAACAAGCGTTCCATAAATAACAAATTCCACAAATTCGCAAGTGTGAAAGATAAACATTTTTTTTTAATCAAGATATAATTATGTCATTATTTGCACGTAAACAAAATTGTAAGGTATGTGGTAGCAGATAGGTACTGCGATGGAAATCGGTGTTCGTTCTGCCGACTGAACGCAGACGGTTCCCACGACTCACCGTCCTCGCCTTTAGGCTCTTTCACAGTAAAATCGCTGATCTATTCAAGAAGAATGCTTCTCTGTTTACTGTAACTAATTTTTATTCTCGTGATTTTTCTTTATTTAACAATCAGACCGCTCTTTGGTCCAATGCTCATCAAGGGAATGAATTGTTTGGTAACAAATGGAATTAATATTGCACTTATAATAATACCTCCTTTATTGCAGGACATATTGTTATTTTTTCAGCAGCATATGACGATCATTTGATATTATTTACGACTGAAAAAGTGACAGCAAGAAAGATGCATCTCCACTTTTGGCGAAGAGTAAACCAACAAAAGACAATGAATTATGAAAAATATTTTGCTACATAACATATTATACTATACTATTTAGAAATATACTATAATATTTTACACTATTATAACCCAGTATCTTTATGCAATTTCTCTATCTGTTCATAATAATTTTTATTTTATGGATTTTTTATTTTTATGGGTGTGAAAAAATGTCTGTAACTTGAAAACAGCAAATATCATCCTCTATATACAAATTAACAGTAATTTCACAGTATAAAAAAGCTTGGATTTACTGTGACGTTTGTAACAAGAATAGACAACAGCAATGTATAACATTGATCTATGTTCCTTAGTTAAAAAGGAGACACAACAGAACGAGATACATTTGTCACACTGTGATAGCGTGATTACAAATAAAATTAGACACAAAATATAGATATAACAGTATGTGACTTTATGTTAACTGATAATATTTATTTCAGAAATTTAGACTGAAATAAGTCATGTCACTGTCTATCACCAACGAATATTAACAGTTTCACTACCAACTTGATCATATGTGTATAGGGCCGACATCATTTTTTTACAAAATTAGAAAATCAATTTTTACTACTACAATCGATTAAGGAAATAAAATTTTATTAGGATCTACGTCATTGTTATGGTAAACTTTGTTTTCTATATTCTTGAAATGTTGTTATTGTTATTGTTAAAAATTTTTTAAAACGATCAGTTATTTTCTTGTTAATGAAAGAAGTAATATTTAACGTCATATCTATGATTACATACTATATACGCGTTGCTAAATATCTATTTGTTTTCAGTTTGCTTACATATCAAAATTGAAGACCGCGGTATAAAACCCGGGTAAGTCAAAATTTTGAAAACTGTTTAATTCCAACTTCTCAACCAATTTGAGAAGTGAGCCATGTGCATTTGTTGCACCAAGATCTTCGATTACAGATTTTAGATTCCCCAATTTACAATTATTTAAAATAAATAAAAATTAGAATAGATGCTGTCTTGTTATTTCACAGATAAAAGGCTGGCCAGTTTTAAGACTCGATATATACATATCAAATACAGTCTATAATTAAGATTATCAATAACTTCTTTCTTCAACAAATTACGACACAGTCGTGTCTCGTTCAGTCAAATAGTGTTAATACTAAAATATATTAAAACCATGAGGTACTTTAATAGCCATGAAGCACGATGATGGAAGCGTAATGAAATGAGCATGGTTCTCTCATAACGGTCCGGAACCAATACGTCGCACTGACGAGATTGTGGTTTGTTTCAAGTATGAAGATTTATCAAAGGAGCGGCGGTTGCCGTAACACATTTATTGTCTCCGTTATTGTATCGAGCAAAAATTCCATTTTCCACCATCGTCAAATAAGTCCAAATAATGTAAACATTTTTTAAACAGAATCCTTCTCGCTATTGCTGTGATTTAAATATCATAAAAATTTAGTAAGTAAATTGGTCAAATTTAAATTTTTGTAAATTTTTTGGTAAAAAAAATACAGGTTTTTCACACTTGTTAGGTAAGAGCACATACGAAAATGTTCATAGAGTATAAACACTGAAAAACTAGTCTACCATCATGCATGCATTCATAAATATCGGTTTGTAACATGTACATTGAAACATGTTGCATATTTAGGTTTATGTATAATTGTCCATGTTTTTAAATCCAAGACCGAGCTTATCTTTAATTTCTGTATAATTTCATTAAATGATCGTCCATGGACCCAATCCAAATATTTACCTATAGCATCAAAAAGATACATAAATTTCATCGTTATATAAAACACTAACGCCTAAAAGTAGATAAAGTTTTAAAGCGCGGAGTTCATTAATTCAAAAGTTATACGCGTGTAAAGTTGTGCGGTTTCAAGCGTTTTTCTCTGAAGTGTATCATTTTTTTTTTAATGATTCGCTTTCTTAAGTACACATTAGTGTCTATTGTATCCTATAGGTACAATTTTTCATCGTGTTATACCAGTCTGCTGTATGGGGGTGCGCACTATACATATGTACATAGGTACGTGGGTTCCCTGTGAAGGACTTATCGTTTCGGCGGTGCTCAAGTTTTCGTCCGTTATTCGTTTTCGCTCGGGAGGCCATTAAGACCACTTTGGACTAATACATTTTCAATTTCTTGCTGCTAGCACTGGGACTGAAAGCTTCTCGGCGTATGTGCACTATGCAGTTTCGTGTAATATCATATGACGTCGATATACTCGGAAATGGCTGGCGGCCTTGCGCGCCGACGCCCAGCTTTGACCGGGTCACTAATTTCCAAGGAAAAGGAACCTGCCGCGGACCGTTACTTCCCATAGCCTTCCGGGCTACTGCTGTTTTCGTTGCTATGTTGCTAGGAAAGTGCACGCTCCGACTACTATTGAAGTTACGCCGCGTATCAACGCCGCGCAGCCGACGAAACGGTTGCTTCGGATGAACAAAGGTCTCTCATAATACCTATATAATCCACTAAATAGATGAATACGGTAATGACTCTCTATATGTGAAAGAGATATGTGCGATATCTGCGACTATCCCCATTACCGCGGATTATACCCCTTGAAAAATCCAGAGTAGCTCCCTGGATTGGGTATTGAGTAGATACGAAAGTCCGTAGCGTTCTTGAATTAAAATCCAAAGATAAAATTATATTCAGTGTTAAAGCTTTTCAGTTTCAATTACAGAGTTTTATAATATATTACGGTTACATAATTTATGACTATGTATAATAACGTATATGTATTGTAACGATTTCTATAAATATGTAAATATTTTTCATTTCACAATAAATAAATAGTAATTGTTATACAAATATTTTCTATATGCACTGTAGTGACGAGTTACACTCTTATATGACTCAGGTCCAATTATCTGCAGGCAATTTAACTATAAAGGGTAATTGTCCCCAAAAATTTTCTTAATTCTTGGTAACACAGTACCCCTACAAGAGTCTTGTTGCTTTTTTTGCAGAATTTCAGGTATTTTTCGGACATTGTGCGTTACACGGTGGAAACTTTTGTTATTTTTGTGAGAATATCTTAGAACTTAAAAATAGACCGATGAAACATTTTTTAAATTAAAGCCGAATTATTGTGAAATAAGGGGAAAGACTGGTGAGTATACAGCGGATCTTTCTGAACAATAAAAATATTCCTACATGGATTGTAAAGTACAGGAGACAAGTAAAAAATTCTTTCCTCGTTTAACAAATTTAATACGTTCAAAATCAACGCCTCTAAATTCTCTTAATTCTTTCACTATGTTAAATTGTTTCTACCCATTTCTGTCTAATTATGAGCAAAGTTTAATTTTAACAAAATTTATTGAATTTGATCTTTTTTCAAAAAAGTTTCGGTTTGTTCATTGTAACGCGTGGCATTGTAACGCGTGGCATTGTAACGCGTGGTTCATTGTAACGCACAGCATTTACAAGTTATCAAGTTCGATGAGAAACACAAAGAGAATTTTTAAGGAACAAAATTTTATTTTGTCAATCATAGAATTGATGAAAATGCCCGTCTAATTAACACTAGATTTACGGGACCCGCAGGATGACGGATTTTAATATTTTTAATTTACGATAATTGTAATTGTAAAGATACATCTATAAGGAATTATAATACAAATTTATTTCTTTAGGTATATATTATAAAAAGAATGGCTAAAAATTTGTATAGATACATTCTTGTTATTTTTATAAAGTAATGTAATATGGTCATTTTTTGTGCTCCGTAAACCTAATGTTACACATCATGTCCTACAGATTTTGACATGTCGAATATAAATCTGAATAAAATTACCGTTCTAGTCAAACACGCTCGCCTCGTCTCTTTATGGTGCTGGTTGGGATTTAGGGGTGCATAAAAGCTCCAGGGATGCTTAAGAGTACTTAAGTGGTACATAAAAATACTTACAAATTAAGCTTCTTTAGAGAAACAGATTAACCACCTGACTAGATTTCTACACTACAGGGTAAGCGACCCAACTACCGTGTTTATATTAAATATACTTATTTTTAAAGCATGATGAATATTAAAAAGGAGATGTATAACGTATATATTAACTGACTTTAATGAAAAAATTTAATATCTCTTTCTTAATATTCATTATGCATCAAAAATAAGTATTATTAATATAGGCACGGTAATTGGTACCCCCACAATATTTTTTGTCTTGAATAAATAAAATGCATCAGCACTAATTAGATCGTTATTAAAGTTTTAATCGATTTTTCCTATTAAATTGCACAGTTCTAATATCTTGAATTGTTAGACAAGTTTCATAGTCATATTTTAATTCAGCATGACATAATCTATAGAAACTAATAAATTTAGCATATTATGAATAATATTTAACCACGCATAATAATGAACAAACGGAAATTTTGTTAAGGTAGGTCAACTTCAATCAATATTTTCGAGGTTCAAACATATTTCTTATTCTCCTTTCTCGTTTTCCTCTTATTCTGCAAATTTTAGCTTTAATTTAAAGGAAGTGTCTTTATCTAATCTAAATGGATTACATACAACTTTTGTTAAAATACAAAAAAGGTTAAACCTCATCTTGAAAACTAAAAAATTTTTTACTTTTTTTTATATTAATCTTGTAGATTTGGACGAGAATATCAAAAATCTAAGTTTTAATGTTAGGAGTTCACTGGCTTAAAAGTTTTGCGTGTTTAAAGTTCGGCGATTTTAAGCGTTTTGACAGATACAGGCGCCGCCACATTGGTTTGTACTCAGACAAAAGTTAAAAATTTCTGGGTTGCCAAGGTGAAGTTAAACCATTTTCGAAATACGTAAAACTTCTAGATTTATAGATCCAAAAGTGCAGTCATATTGCAAGTATTAATAAACGTGTTTTTTTTTTTCGAAATGAAGATTTCAAAATCGGTACCAGAAATATCTGAAAGATTGCTGGACCAATTTCGATAAAATTTTTCAGTATCATTCTTAAAACTAGTATTTAGTTCTTGACGAAGTGGATGTTTTATTCGTATATTTTTCCTTTTTTTACAAACAAAAAAGTCGAAAATTTAGATCCGCAATATTTGAGTTAAAATAGCTGTAACTATTTTAAAAATTGATTTTCTCAAAATCGGTTTCAATGAGGACAAGCTTAATCTAATTTAATATGAAATTAAAAATATATTTGATAAATCTCCACAGAGATATATGTATCTGTACCACAAACGGTGTGTTTGCCAAGAAATGGTTGCCACGTTTTTCTAGTTTATGATATTTCGCTCAATTTTTCAGCAAACACTACTTAAACATCATATAATAAGATTTACTTATATTGTGATTTTTCGAAATAACGATCTTTTATGGGGTGAGTCGCCTAAGACTTTCACCGAAAATATATCCGTTGTTCTTAGTAATACGAGAAAATGTTTCAGGAAGAAAATGGTTGCTTCAGTGGGGCAATTATCGTGACCGAGAAGATTTTTTTCTCTAGGTCATATTTTCCGATATATCAAGATCATGGTCGTTTTTTTTTATGGCACGACGTATTTTGATTAGTGTAACGTTTGTCTTCCATTAGCTATTCAAGCATATATAATATGTTGACCCTCAAATGACCTTCGAAGTAATTATTCTTCTAAAAGTATAAATTAATGTATGAAGACCATACTCATGCTTAATGTACTCTACTAGGTACGATTTTGTCATAAAAATGGGCAAATATTCCCAGCATGCGCCACTGCGATCTACTCTTCGGATCGGTGAATGGATCTCATTCATCTCCACAGTGGTTCTCATGGGATCGATTGCATACCTGAGCCGTGAACGAGATGTCAGGATAAAGCGAAAACGGTCGTCGTCGGTGAACAGAGACGGGCACGGAAAGAGAAAACAGGACGGCGGCGCTCGAGGAGCCAGTGAAAGGTGAAGAGGGGAAGGCAGAGGATTGGAGTTTCGATTCTACAGGAGCGGAAGAAAAAAGAGAGAGAGAGAGAGAGAGAGAGAGAGAGAGAGATCGAAGACCGATGTTAGGTAGATCGGATCGGAAGAAGACCGCAACTTTATCGCCCATACATGAATTACCGAGAGTGGAGGCACCTTGATTGACATGCATTGATTGCGTAATATGCTCGATGGACGCACATTGACGGGCGAGAGAATCCGCGGAGAAATAAAAAACGGATGACGACACGCTGGGGGAAAAGTGACGGCACGTTCATATGGTTCTAGAAAAATAATTACGAGCGAGCTATTCCCGCATAGGGCTCGAGAGCGAGAGAAAGAGAGAAAGAGAGAGCGCTCGCTATTAAAATTTTAAACAATAAAAATATCAACACTCGACACAAGTATCAACATTATACAGTCAGTCGCATTAATATTCGGACACTCTTAAAAATACGATAAAATTTTTATAATACTGGACCGTACGACTTGGATTTTTCTTTTTTTTTTTTAGAATAATTACCTAGTTTACTAATAGTTACAGAATCCGTATCAAAACATGTACAGTCCCGTTACATCTTTGCAGTAAATGTATCATATCTTGAACAAATATTATCCGATTCACATCAAAGGTTGTGTATTCAGTTTCATTGCTTCTGTCTTATAATAGTCACTTTGAAAATTAAAGCCTATCATGCAAATTATTATGGAAAATTTTAATAGTGACCGTTCGAGTACTTTCGTGAGCCGTCGTAATTAAACCAGTCTTCTTTCCTAATTATTCGTTATTCCGTGCTGAATGCTGTCTCGCACAACAATTCGTTGTTTATAGTATCTGCTCGATAATTGTATTAGTCTATCATTGTGCAGAATATGTTACGCCATGTACGAATATCCTTACTTGTAAATTTAAACACTCCACGTAGCAGTATAAAAAATATTATAATGATGTCGCCAGATCTTTTGTATCTTCTAGAATAGAAACTCAGTCTTCAATGTGCGCGGTGTAGTATATAAAAAATCTTTTTAGCGTTGACTCTGCGTTTACTGTCTTCCCACGTTAGTTTCGTGTAGAGTTGTCGTACTTTAAGTGCAATACGAATAATGTTATTAATAGACATCTTCACGCAGAATAAAAATTTTTTATGCTCATTGTCGGGAATAGAAGTTTTCATAAAAATTTTAGTTTTAGTTTTTTAACAATTCTAATGAATTGCAAAAATAGTGTTAACAAAGTCCTACTTAATTACATCAAGGAAACTCATCAAACAAATAATGTAATATACTTATTTTATGATGTTGCTAATAATCCAACAGTTGATGCAATATAAAACTACAAATTATAAAAAGAACAATTCTTCTAATTCTTCTGTCTTTCCAGTTTTGCATTTTACCAATACATTTTTATTAGGAATGCACAATAATTGAATCATTTTTTTATGATAATATATTGAAGTAATGGTTAATGAGCGTTTTCTATGCAAAACATATTAAAATTTTGTGCGAGCTGAGAGACTTCTGTTATATTCCTTCATTCCACGTGAGCAAATGTAAATATTTCCCACTTGTTCAGATATATGTAACTGCGATAATTATTTCACGCATTGGAGATTCATAAGAATGCGCCAGTGTTTTATTATCAAAAGCAGCATTTGCCACTCTTGGCCATAAACGGTGAGTAAAAACAAACGGAGCTGCCTACAGGATGTAAATTGACAGCAGTGTATACTCGTCGAAATTGCATGTTAAGGCAGTGGCTAGTAATTAGGAGAAACGGTAATTACAGGAAATACGCAACTTTTATTCAGTAATGTTCTAGCAATTGTGCCACGGAATCCTTCGAAGGATGACGACGGTGTAGGTAACGATGCTAATGATTTTATCGTTTGCGAGGAGGGTGATCTTAACATGCTAAACGATCTCGTAGCTTTTCGAAATGCGGTCTTGTAAACTGTAAAAACAGATCCTTTGTTGTTGCTGAGCGACAATGGCTTCACGTTATTCATTTCTTATTCATTAAGGCTCAAATATAAATTATACAGAATGTCCAAAAAAGGTTGTATTTCCTTGAAAAGGGTGATTCCTAAGATCATTTAAAGTAATTTTTCCCTTGACGGAAATATTCTTCGTGTCTTTGTTGAAGAGTTATTAACGAAAAACACGGATCAATAAGAACGCGGCTACAGCGGCTTTCTCTGAGCGTGGCGTTAGCATTGGTCGAGTTGGAATCCGTCCACTGTAGCCGTATTCTAATAGGTTCGTGTTTTTCGGCAATGACTCCTTAGCAAAGCCCCGAAGAACATTTTCTTACAGGAAAAAGTTATTTCAAATGACCTTGGGTCTCACCCCTTTCAAGTACTTTCAATAATTTTTGGACACACTAATATAATTTATACTGTGACATGATAAAATAAAAGAAAGGTGAAACACGAGAAAAGTAATACAAATTCAGACAGAAGTAATACGTAATACAATAGAAATTAATAATCACGTTGAGTTGCATTTACTGTAACTACATAGACTTGTTGGACGTTTAGTTGTTTATTACCTACTATCTATTATAACTATACTTTACATTTAGTTGGATTAATATTTAAATTTTTACTCAATGTTTATTGATAATCTGAAGGTCGTAGTGATCGTGTGGTTTACAGGACGTTCAAATATCAACCAATTTCCAAAAAATTTCCGATGAAAACATTTTTACAATTTTAGTAATTGTAAAAGAAAAAATTAGGAAGCAGTCATTTTGACTGCTCCGGTCGTTCTAGTGTTAAATAAATGAATAAATTACATGAAACGCTTGTTTGCAGGAAATAATTGAATAATTAATCAAAAAAAGAAAAGAAAAATCTTTCCGGAAGATAATAAAAATTCTATTAACAAATTTCATTTTAAAGCTTGGATAACGAAATATACGATATGCTAATAGGAGCATGCAAATTTCTAATTCATTCGAGTCAATTTAAAAACATCTCAAAGACCGAGTCAAAGTACCCATAATGAAAATAACTCACGTGCATCGATCGAAAGTGCAATTTTCGCTGGAACTTCTCCTTTGAGTTCTGTCGTCACGGTACATTATAGTAAACTTGTAGAGAACGACGCTCCGTAGTATAGTTAAAGAATATGTTGACTAGAAACGTATTAAATTTTAACGATTTATAGAACATTTTTTGCAATAATTTTTATTTTAAAATAATATAATTTATTATAATTTTGTTATAAAATAATATTACATAGGTAGTGTTGCACGGATTTCTACGTTTTCAAATCAATTTCAAACGTCGCGACTTCGTTCAAATAGGGTAAGGGACTCTATTACTGTGGGGTACCAATTACTGTGCCTATATTAATAATACTTATTTTTAAAGCATAATGAATATTAAAAAGGAGATATTAACTTTTTTCATTAAAATTAGTTTATATGTATATATATGGACCGTTTATTTTAAAAGTGGTGTAAGTCCATTTTTGAGAAAAATGTGATATCACATAATTCATGCTTAATATAATGTAAATTTTTTATATAGAACTGGTCCGTGTTTAATTTCTCAAAAAAATCCCATGTTTTGTACAACTTAAAATCGGTCGGCAAATGAAATTCCATAATCATCGATTATGAAAGTGGTGTAAGTCCAATTAACAGAGGTAGGTGGCATAGTTTGATTTACAAAAACCGTTACCTTACCCGAAATTGTCTGTCTCAATCGCATATTACAAGCGAAATATGTACATCTTAAACGAGGGTTCTCACAATTTCCACGATAATAAAGTTAATATGTATGTGTGGGACGAAACCATTGCTTCTAGAGGATCGCAAGAGGTAGCTTTTTGCTGTTTGAAGCATTTAGAAAATGTAACGACCCAAAGGCATGTTATTGCCTACAGTGGCATGTGTACTTGGCAAAATCGAAATTTACAAATGGCATTGATGTGGTTGAAGGTTGTCCAGTCGGAAAATAACATTGAGATAATTGATCACAAATTTTTACTCTCGGGGCATTCATACCTTCCGAACGATGCAGATTTTGGCATCATATAAATGGCATTGCGAAAAAAGAATTTTGTGTACGTACCACAAGATTACTATAATGTAATAGCGCAATGTCGAAAACATGATAAATTCATTTTACATGAAATGAAACGGGAGAATTTCATTTCAACAAAAAATCTCCAAAATGCGATTAAAAAACAGATTTAAAAAATACTAATGGGGAACAGGTCAATTGGTTGCAAATATGTTGGTTGAGGTTTCTCAAAAGTGCACCATATAACATTTTTTATAAAACAACGATGAAGGACGCAGAATTTAAAATTATAAATTTATTACCTATACGTCCTGGAAGACCGCTAAAATTTGAAAAAATCGCACTGGCACCTTTGTACCAAAATGACAGGCCTATTACTTACGAAAAATATAAAGACATGAAGCAGTTATTACCTTATATACCTCCGGTGCATCATGCATATTTTGAAACACTACCACATGCAGAGAATGAGTGAATACTATCAGTATCTTGTAATTTTGACAATGTAATTGGCGTCTAAAATAAAATTTTATGTGTTCTTATGCGTACTTGTAAACAAAATTATATTAAAATGAAGTATATTTTAAGTGATATTTGATTTTTCAAAATTGAAATTAAACGATTTTTACAATTATCTAATTTTGAAAGTGGCGTAAGTCCATTTACAGTCCATAAATGTGTGTTATTGTACTGTAATTCGCCTAAAACAAATCTATATAATCAAATTAAATATTGATAAAACAATAGAAACAATGCCAGACCTCATATAATTTGCCTATATTTTTAAATGAACAAATATATTAACCTTTCATTTCCTCGAAACAAACGAAAATGGACTTACACCACTTTCAAAATAAACGGTCCATATATATATATATGCTTTAAAAATAAGTATTATTAATATAGGCACAGGAAATTGATACTCCCACAGGAATTGGCCCCTTAATCTATATCTAAAATTTCATTCAGAATGTTTACAACCTAAAATCCTCAAATGAGCCAACTCATTTATAAAATCCATTCTTTTGCGAGCAAACACCAATCTCCTCCACATACGACGTTCCGCGCGAGTGCCATAAAAGCAAATCCCGAAATTTCCAAATCTTTGTAAAGAAATTATTTTCCAGCATTGGTAATGGCCTGTCGTGTTTAAGTTCCCCTGTAAATAAGCTTACAGCCCAGCTTACGCGCAGCTATTATTGCGAATGTCTACGAATTCGCATTCAACCTTAGGTTCGGTGTCGCCATTTTACGCGCGAACGGTACGAGAAGGCGGGAAAAAGAAAAAACTCGGGACCAACGTGCTCGAGAATAACTGAACGCAACGAAACGGAAGAGGATCGTCGGTTAGTTGTCGAAGAAAAGCGGTCGGGACAAAAGCACAGGAATAATTTACAGGCCTTCGGTGTAACTCGGAACAGACGACGCGCTGCTAGAGCTTCCGGTTCTGCGCGACGTGCTATGTCTCGGGGAGCACGTTTCGGCCAGTTCTGCGTATATTCGCTGCACGACATCTCTGCCTTTCGTAACGGTATAAACTTTTACCACGGCTTCTCTGGATCATCGCTGTGGATCAGTGACCGACCCGAAGCCACGACAACGACCCATGAAAACGTTGCCAACGAAGAAGCCTCCGCAAGAGAACGCTACATCGCGCCGCACGCACGTGCATCGGGGTCGTGACCGTGAAGTTATACACTTTTCCCGGTTTTTGCACATCAATGTTTAAACGTCATTCGAATAAATTACACCGTCCCACACCGAGCGGGTTCATGCGTAAATCCTTACGTTTCATGCGCAGTTTTCTCTAGACAAGAAACTTTTATTACGCTTTATTGCTTATTATTGAAATTTTATTGGAGATAAACGAATACTTTGGAATGCGCTCTTTTGTTTCAGTTTAATCGAGGTAACTGAACCTTTGGTATCATGACAGTTTAACAAATATGATCCAAACGCGATAGTAATTTAATTTTTGCTCAGGATTTGAAATAAAATTAAAATTTGAAAGTACAGGGTGTAAAGAAATGTTTGATCTTGGTTGCCATAGGCGTATTCTACATCTTCGGACCGATGAAGATCTGTAAAAAAAGCTTTTACACTAACCTTTAACGCTTTGCACTTGTATGTGGGGTGCGACTCGACGTTAATTTTATTCATGGGAACTCCTACAGCGACTCATATGAATTGTTCATACCCCTTTTAAACAGGAATAAGGTTTTTAAAAATGGACTGAACGACTTCAATTTTTTTACGAAACTAGATCGAATAAAAATTGTGTATAAAGATTAGTTTTTCGCGATTCCGATCAAATGCAATCTTTCATTGCACATCATCTACTAAATTAATCGTTCTACGCTTGTAGAAAAACTGAAATTATTTACAATTTTTTAAATAGTTATTCCACTTTAAATGCTGTGTAAGTCACTGCATATTAAGTGTGACTTGACATTTTTGAATTGCCGGTTTAAATATGTATTATATTTTATAATATTAATTTGACTTGCTTAGATAAGCAATATGCATGCATTTAGCTATTTTCAATATAATTATTAAAAAGGGATTGGCTGAAAGATCTGTACCAATCCGATAACGTTTGAAGTGAATTTTAAAGAAAACACTTAAAATGAAGAGGGTTATTTGGAATAAAATTGAAAAAATTCGGATGTCGTTTTACCTTATTAATTGTACTGAAAAAAAGAGTACGTTGAAAATTTTCAGTTGCTTTTTTCTGACACTACAGTTTTTATAAAAAAAAAAAGATTTTTAACTAAATTGGAAAGATCGAGATAGGTTTATTTTCTGAATAAAAATTCACTTAGGGCTTATGAACCAACCGAACATTTTGTGTTCCGCAAATCAATAAGCTAGATTCTATATATTCACGTGCCCGAACATAAATTCGTTAAGCATTTTTCTCCACTACTTCTCCTCTACTTCTTGAGAAGTTTTATTTGAAAGAAGAAGTGAAATTTTCAAGCTTAAGAATTTACTGAACCTACTCCAGCGGAATAAAAACGAAATATAGTCAATACACCTATTTCCTTAGATATTTGTCAATTTGTTTTGATAAATAAGGATTCGAGATAACTAAACATTTATTTGTTATATTCTTGTTCGAAAGATTTCCTGTATTTTTAACCTCTGTCAGGCATAATTTAAGAAACAATAAAAGAAAAATGTTCTATAAGAGACATTGTTAATCAATGTTAAGAAATATTTAGAGAAACAAAATTAACTACTACCTATAAACTAATTTTGTTGTAACAAATACCCTAGTATATCACTCCTACGGTAAAAAGTTGTAAAAAATCATTTTCAGCTTTATTAATCTAGATTTTTTAAAATACTAATTAAGCAGTATAAAGCTGTTGATTTTCAATTAGTCGACGTGGCTTAATATCTTGCATAAAAGCGTTTATCCTAGAAAGCAGTATCATTACGCAATATTAAACTGACGTTAATGAATTTTCAGAACAACCAAGTTTTTTTTTAATTAAATGAGGAACTACAACGTTTAGTTTGTAAAAAAATGTATGGATCGATTTTTAAGAATGTCTACAAGTTATTCAAATTTTTAAATAAAAAATATTTCGTTCTGCGTAATAATTTCGAAAGTATTTATGTTTACGACTATCATCGATTCAAATGTGACATACTGCATAGGAACATGAGTCAAGTGGATTAAGAATGTTGCTTAATATACGTATTATTTATTAACTTTAATTTTTGATATTTATGTTGAATTTATGAGCTAATGAAAAGTAATAGCGAACGCGAATGACGACTTAACTAGTTCATTTCTTATGATGTATATTGAATACGTACGTTGAATTCTGTTCTTTAGTCGTTGCTCAAGTATTTTGGCTTCAAAAATATCTTCAAAAATGTTGAAACTTTCAAAATCAATTGTACATTTCGAAATAATTGTAAAAGTGAGAGCTCGATTAAATTTATATGTGGTTATGTAAATCTATAGTATAATTATTTAATAAACCTACATATATCAGTTTTAAAAAACATCGAAAAATAAAAGAATTTCAGAATTTCAAGAATTCATGATGTAAAACTGGTTCTAGAAGCTCTTCTTTTCTTTTGTTTCCTAAACAAAATATTTGTATATTTTCATAAATACACAGTTAACAAATTTCTATTGACAGTACTTTTAACACGCGCACGCTTGTCGAATGAAAACCCTCCGGTTTTCCGTTTTAGGTAAAAAATGTTTAATATTTCTCTAATTCAATCTATTTATTTGAAAATAAAATAAATAATATAATTTCAATTGAACAAAGTAGAATAACGGACGTATCTTTTGCGAGGGTTAATAGCAACATTTCCAGATTTTATTAATACATTTTATCATAACATTTTACGTTTTTCTTATATTTGTATACAATTATCCCCCACACAGAGAAATGATTAAATATCCCGCACACAGGAAGAAAGGTACAAATTAGAAATAGCTCAAACGAATTCGCGACAATAAAAATGCAAATTCTTAAGGACAAGGTGAAAACCAGGAAAAAAGCTTCGTTTAAACTGACACGAGCTGCGTTACCGGGAGGCCATTGTCACTCTTCCCCTCTTCGAAAATCACTTTCAAGTGGGATTAATGGAAATGAAAATTGATGTTCGCGGTAAAGTGCTTTCATCCCCCGGAATTCGATAAAAAGCCCGCGTTAGTTCTCTGGACGGGTTCAAACGCAGAAAACCTCTCTCTCTCCGGGGAGCTCATTTTTTAACCATGCATCCCGTCGGCGGATCTGATAGAGTGCCAAATATTTTAACGAAGAAGCTTAGAAGAGAAGCCTCGGGGTATATGTATAATGACGCCGAGATTTCTGTCGGCCTGAGTTCGGTAATGCGATCCGTGAGAGTGAATTGAAATAATACATTCGATACACTCGTACAATATAGGACGACTGCCATTGTTTTCTGCTTTAACCTTTCATAACAACACATTTCGAAAAAGGACAAAAGGGAGGAAGGTAAGAGAAGAGAGGAGAGAGAGAGAGAGAGAGAGAGAGAGAGAGAAAAGCTGCATCGACGAGGAGGAGGATCGTCGCGTCGGAGTGATTCTTTTGTGTGTTGGGGTGACGCCTCCGTAGGAGGACAGGCGTCGATCCCAGGAAGAAGGATACTCTAGAGAAAGAGGACAAGCTCCGACGATGAGTGTGACACTTAAGCGGGGAGTGACGTGAAAACGAAGCTAAGAGAAGAGCCGTTTCGTGCATAGGTTTGAGCGGTGCGGTGCGGCACCGCGTGGTTTTCAAACGTCGAGTGCTGCTTTGCATTACTTAAGCACGAAATTGTTCCGTAATGAACCGTGTTCCAACTGTAACGCCGGCCGATGGTTATTCATCCGTTTCGTGTTTCGTTCCTACGGATTGGAACGGATTATAGAGCTGTCGGAATTGTGAATAAGGTCGCCGACGTTAACATATGTATAATCAACAAGTGCTGGGTTTACAATACTTTTTCTTCTCGGCCTCGAAACCCTCTCGACCTGGCGCGTTACTGTTTCTGTAAAAATTACTGCAGCAAGAAACTGAAGTCGTATGTCATTCCAACTGATATTCCAAGTACGTTGCATTTCCTCTGGTATTCTTGACTTTAATACATAATGAACCTTAATTTAATATTGACATTTGTCAATTACTTTTGTTCATATGCACAATCGAATTCGTGTGTTTCAATTATTGGCTATAAAAATATTAACCCTTTGCGGTCGAATGCCGTCATACAAGCAGCATCATACACTTATTTATTAGTAGAGAGCGAATCTTTATGAAAAATAAAAATTTCCTACATGGTTTGCAAGAAACCAGAATGAAATAGAAAATTTTCTTTCTCGGCATGTTTAGTAGGTTGCAAATAATATAACAGTATGTTTTAAATCTACTAATGTTGTAATTTTTACTATTCTAAATTAAACCTACTCAGTTTTTTCATAAATGCATAAAACCCGCTATATACTTATTAGGTCCATCGTCGCCTCTAAGGCGGCAAAAATATTTTCGTTACATATGTCAGTATTAAATATATTTTCTGTACAATAGTTTATGCAACTGAAATTGTAGTAATACTAATAAACATTTGCAAGTCAGCACACGGCACAAATTATATTAACTGTTATTTTTTCGCTTTCCCTCTATTCGATTTATTCTCCAAAACAATAAAATAATTTCATTGAACAGAATATTTTTTACTTAATATTTTTACTTAACTTTTTAGTACATAATCTTGTCCTGTTCAAAATATATATTCCACTCAGCGGGCAATATAGTTGAAATAGTTATCGACCGCAAAGGCTTAGTATTGGTGATTCTTAGGGTTTACTTAACCACACAATACGCACACACTTTAGTAAATTTAAAAAAATATGACGAGATCATAAAAGACAAGAGTACAGCATAAATCTTCTCACATCTTAATTCAAATATATTTATTTTCTTACGTGTTACTTTGGCTGTAAATGTAAAAAGTCACTGCGGTCTAGATTCAACAACGGCAACTAAATTCGCCGAGAAACAAGCATTAAAGATGTAAGTATACCGCGAAACTGTTTATGTATACGAATGTTTTCTAGGTCGAATGATTTTCCGGAAAACATGCAGACGATGTCACCTCTCGCGGAACAGAATAAAACAAGTCTCATTGAAGTGATTGTTGAACCTGGTGTTATCGGACCCAAGGAATTCCTGCGACCTCTACCGTTTACCTTAAAATACTTTTCCAAGATGTAAATGCGTTTCCCATGAATTTAGATAAGCCACATGATACCGAGACGGCGTGGCATCTCGTACCATGACTTATTGTGGCTTCAATTTTTGTGGTCGTGGAAAAACTGGTTCGAAGATTTAACCGTGCTAAACTGGAGCAATGTTTGCGGTAGAACTCCTCTCTTACTGGTTAATAACGTCCACGTGGCCGGAAAATCGAGATCTATCCATTTATTTTTAGTTTTCTTTTTTTTTTCTTTTTTTCCTTTAAATGAAAAACGAATCACTAAAAGCGAACAATATTCCCGTACCCTTGTACCACTTCTTCTCACACACAACCCTGTGCCAGATCTTATCAAGTAGGATTACGACTTACAGCAGTAAAAAAACGACGCGCACCAACGTGAATTGCATCATTTGATGCTCGTAACGCATGGTTATTGAATTCTAGTTGAAATAGTTAATAGTCTGAATAGTTAAAAAATAGAAAGTTAAAATTATTTATCGGTTCGAAATGTTGATTTGAAAGATTTTAACATAATTGTTTCCAGAACTCATACAATTGTTGATTGTATGTTGATGTTGTAATGATATTCTTCAATTCATCATAATTGTATTTTATGCATTTTATCAGAAAAATTTTAAAAAACTATATTATTAAGGTAGGAACATATATCTAGGAGGTCGAAAAGTGACCTTGACTTCGAGAATTTTCTTACTTCAACAAAAGATTATGTTAAAAAAACATTTAATAAATAAGTTATGTCACAATTTTATCAACAAAATACTACATTTTCGTTAAAAAATATCCAATAGAAGTGGGGTGGCAACCATATTTATGAGGCGGGTTTTCAAGGAAGGCGTTTGCAGTAACCATTGTACCTCTGTTATTTTTTATCCAAATCGAAAAAGGAAAAATTCTCCGTAAAGTACACCAAAAAGACTACCAGTTGTCACAGCCGATTATTTTTCTATTTCTACTTTCAGGTTTTTTCCATTTTCGCTTTTGCGCGAAAAATACCATAGTCTTTTATTTATTAAAAAAAACTATGACGTTTAGAAACAAAAACCTATGATGAACACTAGATAATTGTGGCAAGTATGACTATAAAAAAACTTAAAGAAAATGGTCCAGTAGTTTTTGAGATATGAATCTTACAATTAGTTTATACCAATATGGGCATTAGGGGACATTGAAATAATTATGCTTGTTGAATCAAGGAGGAAATAACATTTTTTTATAGTAATAGCAAACTTAAATGACGATTTTTCTCTGCTAGCTCATATGCAATAGAAATACCAATTCAATGCCTGCATCGAACATAGTATCGATCCCTGGCAACTGCAGTATACATTGCCGCGTGTGCGTGCAAGAGATGTTACACATTTTCATGTTAAAACATGCTTGATAAGAAATCAGGGGAAAATTCCAGTGACCTTGAAATCTTTTTAAAATTGATCTTAAAGTAAACTACTTTTCATTCAAACGAAAAATCATATCTTTGATCTTGGTTATGTCTTACGAAAATGAATGAAAATAGTTATGAACACAATAAAATTTAACTTCAATTTTAAGAGAAAATTATTTATTCTTTACGTTAAACACGTGGAATATGTAGATCTATTCTCTAAATGATTTATTTCTAAATTAGATAATTACATTGCGGATTTGAATGCAAAATAAAAATTGTCTGCATTAACTGTAAGACATAGGAATTATTTACTTTATTTTTTTATTTTAATAACTAAATACAATATTTTAAAATACTTTACATGCTTTCATGGTTTTGCATTTGATCTATGAATTTTTGTCATAAATGCACAAAATCAATGGTTGTTAATAATGAGAATCATTTATATCTTTACTAAATATTTCGCGTGTATTTGTGTTGAATCTTGAATTTTAAAGAAGAGAGGAAGAATGCCTTTTCTTCGACATATAAAATGCAACCCTTAAGGTCGTAAGGCTTAAAGTAAGTGCGTGTAGGTACGCGTGCGCGTGTCATCATACTGTCTGATAGAACGGCTCCCATTCAAACCGAAACTCTAGGTGAACTTTCCATGACGTTTATGGAACAGCTTTGATATGTTTCACTCGGAAAACCGATAGTTTCGCGAACAGACTTCGTTTCTGAATACCATTCAATAAAATTTCATGTCCGGATAGATGCATGAAACGATCTTCGTGAACTCGATTTACAGTGTCAGTTTCGAGCTTTGACATTTGTTTTAATGCAGAATCGTTGAGAAATTTCAACTTATATTAAATGATGATTTTTCATAAAAGTGTCAACTGTAAACTCTAGTGATTCACCGAAGTATAATCTTATTTTCGTTTGCTTATGTCATTGCCGTTTTTTACGAAACAATCGTATCTGCTAAGCAACCATCGAACACTTTGAGATCGGTTTCTAAATATAAATATAATTTTATTATTCAACAATCATTCTAAAATAATAACATAAGATGATACTAGCTAAATAAGTTTCTAGTTTCGTTAATTAGGTTACCTGGTTACAGACCAGTCTGCGATTCATTAATTTAGTGATAAATTTTTAAGTGATAGGACCATAATTTTAATAATAAAATAATTACTGATTAAGAAGATTAGGAACAATTAGGTACAATTATTTGCGACTTTAATTATATAAGAAATCATTAATTAAGAATGGTAATATACATAGGGAAAATTAAATGTGTATGGAGTAGAAGGGGATATTAACGTTTGTTTATCACAATAGTTTGACATCTTTAGTTTATATTTCAACTTCAATGCGCCCCTTAAAAATAGTTAGACAAAAGGTCTTCAGAAGATTTTCTTTCAATTTATATACTTCATTCATAATTTATATATTTTTTAATTTATAATGTATTCTTTAATTTATATTACAAAATTCGTCTTTTTAATTTGTATATTGTCAATACAACTTGATCAATTTTATTTTATTTGAGATTTTATATCTTAAGAAGAACTGATCTCAGAGAAACTAAATATTTCACAATATTTATAATAAAAAATTAGGCGAATTTTCACTTGAGAAGCATAGGAAAAATAATTTATTTTAACCATAATGATTTGTTTTTTTTATACTTACGTTTATTTACACGCTATCTGTCAGTAAATGTATTTGCCTAATTTTTATATTTACTGATATTTTTTTATAAATAAGTCCAAGTTTTGAAAAAATTCAATCATTTCAGTTTAGTTACAATAATTGGTTTCGAAGCCCTCCAAATCACGCCATAAATTTTCAAGCATACCCACTGGCGGCTAAGTCTGGGTTTATTTTGACCTAAAGTATCAAAATCGTTACTTAATTGCGTTTTTGACGATTAAATTAAATGAACAGCTTTTATATTGAGATCGATAGAAAGACTAATGTGTCTACTAGAAGTACTACCAAGAATATGTTTAAAAAATGTATAAACAAAGCAATGAGTAGTCCTAAATATAATCTTAATTATAAAACTATAAAAATGGTCCGCCGTCCGATAGTTAATACTAAAATTAATACTGGATTTATTATGCTATAATCATTGAGATTGTAAAGATTTCATAGTAAATGACTGCTTAAAAGTAATTATTCGGGCATACATGATTATAATCCGAATAAATACAGCCTGATTATGTGTTGTAACTAGACAGCAGATTTTATGCATTTATGACAAAACAATAAAAACATTAGCAGAATTTAAAAATACTGTTACATTGTTTTCAATCTATTAAACATATTAATAAGGAAAATAAATTTTCATTTCAGATTGGTGTAATTTGGAAAATTTTTATTTTGCATGGAGATCCGTTGTCTAGTTATAACTAGTCACGATTAATGTTCGACAGTTCTATTGCAAATGAAAACGCAACAAAAGACCCTGAGATTAACAAATATTGATGAAATTTATGTTCTACAAGGTTTTACGAATTCGTATGTGTTACCAATAACTAGAAGCTTGTCGCAAGAGTACCTATCAAAGCAAAATGGCAGCTCCGCGAACAATTAAAGTGAACGCCGCTTTGATGTCCGAGTTGCAATGAAATTTTCTGCACATTATCTATAACATTCCACAACTGGATGGTCCACATCGCCAATGGAAATTGCTTCGTGCGTTGCATGTGTACAATGTGGAGATCGTTCGCGTACAATTGCGCCACGTAGCCAAGTTCTATACAGGGTAACACGAATAATTACAGCAACGTGTATGACCAGTCACGAATCATAAAGATCAATATTTCTTCTGTCAATCTATCATTGAAAGTACGATTTTTGTAATGTTCAATTATAAAGCAGCTCCTAAAGACATTGTTTCTGTATAAAAATTTCTTAATCGTTCCACGGAAGGAAAAAGAAAATTTATACTTTTTATACGCCTACATTTACTTTAAACCATTAACCCTATTCAGATTGATGCGGCCACACCCAAAGTTACGCTAATAATTATTTGATGTGTAACTATTTATTAATAGTAGAACTGTTTGTGGATTTAAATTTTACGATCTCAATAGAATAAGGGACCCAATTATTGTGGGGGTACCAATTACCGTACCCGTACTAATGATACTTATTTTTAGAACATAATAAATATTTAAGAAAAAAGATATATAACATGTATATTAATTGATTCTAATGAAAAAATCTAATATCTCTTTTTAAATATTCACTATGATTTAAAAATAAGTATAATTAATATAGGAACAGTAATTTGGTCCCTTACCCTACGTTTCTATTTACTATTTTGATAGAGATGAGTATTAGATATAAATATAATTTAATTGGAGCATTGCATTTTTTAAGTACATTTTAAAGGTTCACTAATGATTAAATATTGGTTCCAGAAAAATGGAATTTTATTTCATCTTTAAATAAAGGCCTAATATTCATATTTAGTTGATTTTGTTTGAAATCTAAAAGCAAGAAGTTGCAATTGTATACTCTTTTTTTTTGTTTATTGTTTGTTGACTGTGGTCCCATATCGCACGTTTGCAGGTAAAATGTAAATCAACTTTAATTAGCATGTTTCAATAATTATAAGTAGACAAGGATATTTATGCAAAACGGAGATTATTCCTATTATAGCAAGAGGCAGGTGCTCCATACACATTCATTTTTATTGTCAATAATTTTATTGAGCTGAAAATAACATAACAGTTCTTTCAAATGCTTTAAATGTTTTTTTTTGTATTTGATCTATCTATTTTTTATCAATGCACAAAACCGCAGTGTTATTATAAGTATTTTTATCCAATAGTTTATTTATCTATCGCTGTATTTATCGTTTCACGTGTAAAACAATGAAAATGTCAAAACGGAAAATTGTGTGCGACTTTCGCAGGTTGACGAAAAAGTACAGAACACGTGAACAAAGGAAATTTTTACCGTTTTGCAGTTCTTTACACGAGGAGAACCTCAAACAAGAATAAGCGATAGAGCGTGGCAGCAGCCATTTTGTGTGTTTGCGTTTACACCATGTGAATTCGAAAAAAAAATAGTCGCCAGTGATCCAGATATTGGTCAAAGCAGTCAAACAAGCGAACAATTCAAAATTCTATTTGCGGTCCGTGTTGCTCGATTGTATGATTAGTTTGGTTCCAGTACACCCTGGGTACAGTGGATTAAAAAATTATTATAACACTAAATTTCCCATTTCCCAGAAAAAATTGTCGATATTCCAATGAAATTTTCGGCATCTGTAGAACTAATACAGCATATTTTAAATTTTCATTACGGGCCCAAATAAAAAAGTTTTATAATACAAAGTGCCTTTTTTGCTTTTTCTTGTAATTCCTACCAATTGGAATTTTTTCAAAATTGTTTTTGCAAGTCATTTAATACACCAACGCTTTAAATTACGCACAAAAACAATTGTAAAAAAGTTTTCGTCGTTGTAAGAGTGTCCAAACATTTTTTACACTGACTGTACTTGTTCCTCATTCTTGCTGTATAAAACGAATGCTGTATGAAACTTATGTCGAGCTGGCTTAAAATACATTTCTTTCTTAAAAAAAGTAAATTTTGACAATTTTCGAAAGAGTTTCCTTATTGCCTTCGAAAGAATAACTAATGATTTTAATTGTTTGGCGTGTTCAGTTCTGGTTCATATATTTTCTACATCGATTTTTCTTTAGATTAAATATTTGAACAAATATGCAAATCGGGGTTAGCAATCGTTGACGAAAATAATGTATATGACATAATTTAAATAATATAATGTAATTTATAGATATTTTAACAGGAAAATTGCAGTAAACGTGCAAGGAAGTGGAAAAAATACACTTTAAGGTCTCCTGATCTTAATATTATTTCAAATTATTAGGTCTCGTTGACAAAAAAATATTTATGGAAATGAAGGCAATTTGAAAATATTAAAATGAAAAATCTATTATTTGATTCAACAAGATATTAAAAAATTATTTAAATCACTTCTAAGGCTGATGTCAGTTTTGACACCCTATTATAATATTAATCTTATTTTCTGATTTTATTACAATTTTGTGATACAACACACTGCATAAGAAACATTTTCAAGCGTCAAAGTTAAATAAATTTTCAACGTACAAAATGTCGTACGGCAATGAAATATAGAAAATCAGTCGAAATAGTTTAGCAGCACCAACAAATAAAGCTATAAACAATGTGCTTTGTATAGTACAAAAATAAACGAATAGCATCCACTGTCTGATTGCAGTTCAAGTAACGTTTGGAATTTCATAGAAACCTGAATGGAAATCCAAAATTTCAAGCTAGCAATGGATGATTAGATTTTAAAATATTATAATCAAATATTTGCGGGGAAAAACTTTCAGCTAACAATACTGTGGCGAAAACTTTTAAGGGGAGTTCCAAAAATTCCTAATTGAGAAGAGTTTCGTATTTCTTGTGAAGATATATACATACTAATTATTGGAATATGAATGTTATGCATTTATGAGAGAAATTAGCCAATGAAGTATGAAATGGCGAAGCCGCTAAACAAACTTAAAAACATTGTTATCTGATTTTCACCGTAGAAAAATGATTAAGAGTGCAAACAAATTTCTATTTAATATCGGCTACTCGCAATCGAGGCAGACATTTTTTATTTTCCAGAAAGACCCGCAGTCTGGTAATTATTAATATTACTGCGCTCTTTCCAACAAAATATATGAACATCGTCACAACGAAAGTAACAGTTCCATTTTTTATAAAATCGTGTAAAATTCATACTGCTCTTTAAGTGGTAGTTTATACTTTAAAAAATCGACGTTTATTGTTTTCTCTAGTCACAATAAACATTTGAAGTCAAATTCAAACAATAAAAAATTAGAAAATAAAATGATCGTAAAAACTGTTTGCACAGCATTTACAAGTTATCAAATTCGATGAGAAACACAAAGAGAATTTTTAAGGAACAAAATTTTATTTTGTCAATCATAGAATTGATGAAACGGTATTGGTGTCGCATGACTGCCCGTCTAATTAACACTAGATTTACGGGACCCGTCAATAGTACGGATTCTAATATTTTTAATTTACGAATATTGAGATTGTAAAAATGCATCCATAAGGAATCATTTAACAAATTGATTTCTTTGGATATATAATAGTAAAAAGATGGCCACAAATTTTGATAGATGCAATCACCTTATTTTTGTAACGTAATGTAAAATAGTCATTTTTAGTGCTCCGTAAACCTTTCGGTAGCGTGTTTTAATTTCTCAAATCTTTCAAATCTTTTTTTTGTGATTTATACAAAATATTGATGCAAAGTATTAATCACGCTTTTGTATAATTATCTTGTAATTGCATCATTTTCATTAACTACACAACGTATAATTTTGTGTAATAATTAATTGTATAATTTTCAGTTAAAACGATGTTTCAGCTTGATTTTATTTACAGAGTCACTGCGTATAGCCGTATAATACTGGTTTATCTCGACGGACCACGTGAGGTGCAAATAATTACTGTCGCGAGTAAATTATTTAATTAATCGGATCAGACCAGCGGCGGCGTATGGGATTGTAAACTTCAGTAGCATGAGCATTTGTCAAGTATGAAATCCATCTTTCGCTAACGATCCAACAAATGCAAATTAACGTGAACAAATAGCCCAGAAGAGATTATGTACTCTATTGATTTATGTTCACTTTCTTTAACGAACGACATTAATAAAAAACTATCGAACTTTTTCCATCTTACATATTCTACATATTTGTTATGTTATGCACGCATATGCACACTAATTATTAGATTGCAGACTTTATGCATTTGTAAGAAAAATGGAGTAGGTGATATACAAAATAGGAAGGAAATCGGACGAATTTAATACTATCGTTACATTATTTTGGACACATTCAAATTATTAATAGTGGAAACAGATATTTATATAACTTCCATTTCTTGTAATCGACACAAAAATTTTACATTTTGCATAAATATCTGCAATCTACTGATTATAAATAGAGCAAAATCGAATAAAATATCAATATCTGCGTACATCATTTGCAGCATAAACATTACAAAGAGAAAAAGAATTTACAGCGATAAATCAAATCATTTGCTGTGTAAATGCAACATTTGAATTATAAAATATTAATCGTTTCTGTGAGTAATAATTCTAATGCATCGGATTAGCTTACATTCTATGTATTTGAAACACTCTAAAATGTGTAAATGCAACAAAATTATAAATAATCGTTCTCGATTCAATTGCGTATATGCACAGCATAAGATAAACTAAATTACGATAGCATGAAAATGTTCCGACTCGTTGCAAAAAAATTAGCAAACTAAGCAAAAACCTGTATTAAGCGCGACAGTTATTGGATCATGGTAGCACGTCTTCGCAATTCGTATTAAATTACAGCAGTACTACCGAGGAAATCTGGCACAATATGTTCATGCGTTCATTTTGCTTCAGAAATATACATATAGGGTGTCCCAAAAATGTGGTACTTTCTTGAAAGAGGTGATTTTTCCTTTGGGAAAATCTTCTCCGTAGCTTTGTTCAGGAGTTATTACCGAAAACTCAAAGACCAATCAGGACACGGCGACAGCGGATAGTCGAATATTTTTCGTCGCAGTTGATCTTCCGCGACCGTAATTACTGTGGGGATACCACTTACCCCCCAAAAAGAGATATATAACGTATGTATTAACTGATTTTAATTAAAAAAATGTAATATCTCTGGTTTAATATTCATTATGTTTTAAAAATAAGTATAATTAATATAGGCAAAGTAATTGGTATCCCCCCTCCCCCAGTAATTAAGTTCCTTACCATACTATTGTTTTGTTTATTTCTAAACGTATGTTTACTTTTATTACAGACTTGGTGAAATATGATTTATTTCATAGTTTCGAAAGGGAGATGTCGGTACGTATTCCATAGGTCATCTTTTTTCTACATTGAAAATCTGGTTTCTGTCCTCAGGCAACGAAAAACAAGATTACGTGTGTAATGCTAAGCAGACGCAAGAAAGTAAAAAGGGCAATAATGCCGAACGCGGCATATGGCCCTTGGGAACGGCTGTTTAGAGTGCCCTGCACCCCCGTGAGCCCTTTAAAAGAAAATCTTCCGCAGGACACAAGGACCACTCAAGAATTTTCTCCTACTTGACTCTAATAGTAACCAGACCGCTCGGTCTGTAGAATGTTTTACGAGGCGACTTATTCGGAGTTTACACAGATGTGACCGTTGAAACTGACAAAAATTCCTCGAATGATAAAGAAGCATTTTCCGTTGACATTTTACTGGAATTCGATAGGTTTCTACGTATACGTAATGTATCCGAGTAACAGCAGCAGTTATACTACCTGGAGCACCCCAGTAATGCTGTGCGTGTTAGCAGAGATAGAGTTTACGTATATAATTTATTTATTTATATATATATACCTATTTTTACCGTAGAAGACAACACTGAAAATTAACGAAATAAATAAATAGATTTGTAAGATCTCGAATAATCCTCCATCGAAATTATTGTATTAAGAAAAATATTGAAACGGCGAATTCTGATTTCGTGAATTCATAGCATGCAAGATTTCGTAAAATTCGGTACGATAAAAAATTTTATAGAACACAATGACACATTTTTAAAAATTGTTATCAGCCTAAGTGACTCTTCTGTTTAGATTAGTTTTTACTATTTTATCTAACCATTTTTTCCATAAATGTATAAAACGTATTAAGACATGCACTTTTCATAATCTTTTTTACTTACAAAATTTACCAAAATAGAAAAGAAAAAAAGAAAATTATACAAAAATAAATAATTAATAAATAATTATAGAAAATTATAGAATTATAGAAAATTATAATGGAATTTTCAGAAATTGAAAATGTCCATTTTTATAAGTTTATAGTTCCCTACTTTAAACAATGGTCCATCATGAATCTTTAGTTGAAACATTTTTCAGAGGCAACCATGTAATTGAAAATTAATTCCATTACACTTACGTGTCAAACTCGCAATTAGTAATGCCCGCGTCATCGTTTCCATGAATCATACAGTAGAAAATGTAAGTTTGAATTATATCGGTAAATGGTTACCGATAAATGCGTTTCTAATCGCTGCTATCGTTCCACAAGACGCGTGGACCATGCCACGTTCATGAATGAAATCTAATTTCACTTTCAATTGTCTACAATTCACAGCATTCAGGAAAATTGAATATATTAACATAAAATTAAGTAAAAGGAATCCAATAATGAATGCATAAAATACCTCCATACATAGCGGAAAGGCTGAAGTGAAAATTATTCATATTATTAAAGAAAATATTCAGAATAATCGACAGTTTTCTTGACAAGTTTCAGGACCAGTGAAAAAATATACAACCGTAAAAAACTGTAAACAAACAAGTTTTCACCAGTTTTCCTTCCAATATCTACAAAATTCCGGATTGTAAATGGTTAAAAACGTAGAAATATTTTTCCGTGTTATCGCGATAAAAATCCGTGTTATCGTGGTCTAGTTAATTACAGGCTAAAGGAATTATTTTTATTTATTTAAGTGTTGACACTTTATCTACCAGCAATTTTCCAACAGTCTTTATAAAATTGATGAATAGTTGAACATTTTTTAACAAATTGTCCAAAAATTAACAGCAATCTTGTTCACAGTCCGGCAAATTATAATATAGTGTAACAACTTTTGAAATTATTATTTAAAAGAAAATTCTGAAGCTTCTCTTAAGTGCAGCTCATTAAAAGGTCTATTAATACGTTTGCGGTAGATGAAATGTTAAATTTATTTTTGAAAATGATTTTTTACTAACAATTCAGATTTGTACAATTCAGTGTGTGAGTTAGATTTTTACAATATAGTAGATTAAAAACATTTTTAGTTCAAATACTGTGACTATAGAGTTAGAGAATAGTTGGAAACTATTCTTTAAAAATAGAGAATGCCAAAGGTATGCTAGCAACCATATTTCAAGTTTTAGTAAATAATAAATTTTACATTTCATCGAAAGTAGCACATTTTAAAAATAAATAAGAAGAAGTATGATATAATTGAAATATGTCGGCAATATTCCATGAAAATATCATTGCTCTTTTGCAATTGTCTACTGTGGAAAAATTAATAGAACGTGAAACAAGGAATATGATCAGAATTGTTTCCAGCATAACAAGAAGAAACGGTTTACCTCGTACAAAGCGTATCAAGAAGCCGGAGCATCCAGGAAGTAATGGGCAATACAGTTAAGTATAGCAAAGTTAATCAAACCTACCGTTAGAGGAATGAAAGTTTGCTACTGCACAACATTGTAGACATTATGCTAGCGGTAGTAATAGGATTAGTATCATCATCTTTAATTAGTTAAGATAATTATATGAACTAGCCTTTAATATGTCACTCGAAGAACGAGTATAATTTCTCTATTAAACTATTAAGAAAATACTTGTTCTTTCATTATTGATGTCGAAGACACTTCACAACATATTTTCAAAAATATATAAAGATAAGAGGAAAATCGTTGTTTAGTTCAGATAGCAAGTGAGCAAAATGTGTCCCACGAAAAATGGGTATGTTTTACCTACCAAATTGCTAAGGAAATTCTTTCGTTATAAACACTAGGTTTACAAAGCACTCAAAATGAGAATTTTGCATTACTTTATAAAAATAAAAAGAATGTGTCTATCCAAGTTTTCAGCCATTTTTTAAATAATATATACCTAAAGAAATAAGTTTGTTGAGTAATTCCACGTAGATGGATGTTCACAATCTCAATAATTGTAAATTAAAAATATTAGAACCCGTAATTTTGACGGGTCCCGTAAACCTAGTGTTAATACCGAAGAAAGTTTCAAAATAAATTTTTAAAACTGTATAAAGATAAGAGAGAAATAAAAAATATGTATAATACTAAACCTTTCTGTTCTCCTTGCTTATTGCTACAAATTTTGTACAGTATTATTTAAAACAATTATACAAAAAATAATCATTTGCAAGGACAGTGCTTCAGAAATACAATGGAAAAAGTAAAGTACAGGGTGATTCAGCTAAGTGTCCGATCTAAATTACTTCTAAACTATTTGGTATTCGAAAAAAATGGTTGGAACGAAAGTTATATGGTCTCAAGTAAAAGTCACCTTGAGTTTCTTTATCGCAAGGAGTAAATTTATGAATTTATTAATTGTAAATCAAGAAGTAAATTTATAATTATTAATTTTAACAAATGTATTAATTGTAATTGAGAACATTTTAAGCGATACCAGCATTAGAAATCATTTATAGAGAACGTCTCCGAAACTATTAGTTTTCCATCCGATATGTTCTTAGTTTTTTATTTAGAATTAAATTCTCTCTTCTAACACAAACTTAAAATTGCTCCTTGACAATAAAGAAACTGATGACAATTATTACCAACCATTTTTCATGCAGCAAATAGTTTACATGTAATTTAGGTGGCGCCCGTGACTGAATCACCCTCTACAATTGTACATTGAAATGCGTAGTCTGCGCCATCTGTCGATACAGAAAACGAGATTTATCCTGTTCGACATTTTTATTTGCGCTCATGATTTATTCCAGCGTGTCTTATTCGGATGTAATTGTTACCAGCGACACTGTGACAAAGCTGAACGCGATATGAATGCACCGTTCGAATAAAACAACTAGACTGAATCGGAGCTACGTTCGTTCTACGCTCGTCACGCACCGGCGGTCCTGAAAAAATGCAATCTTCTGGAATGTCTATGTTGCGAACTCATCGAAAGCACGTAACGCTGAAGGAGGAATCGAATGTACGCGCGGAACCGACCAGTTGAAATTACTGAAAGGTACGTCAGCTTGAAAATCTTCGCCGGAAAGAAACAGCAGTGAATTCCTTACGAAATGGCAACGGGAAAGAATAGCGCATAACATTTCTTCTAAACATTCATCGCATACTAAATGAAAAAAGGACATTTCATTGTAAATGCAATAAAACAATTTTCTCGGGACTCTGTCTGGTGTTGATTGCTTTGAAGAATTTATTGGTATCATCGGTACATTTATATCACGAGCAAAAAGAAAATAGGAAAAATATGTGCAGTAGGATTCACGAATTAGTGCGATTTATTAGCAGCATCACGGAGAAATGAAGTTTACTTTCACATACTTTCAAAATTTGTGAAATTAGTGCAAAGTATGACTGTATAATTTCAGAATAATTGCGATTAATCAGTTTAATTGTTATTGGATTTTATATGTATATTAAAAAATTAAATTTGATATAATAATTGACCAAAAAACAAAAATAAATGAATAAATACAAATAAATAAATAAATGAAATGATGAATTGAACTCTAAAATACAAGTTAGAGAATGCTCTGCAGCATTATAAAACCCCAACTTTATAGTACGTCATATTGCTTAAGTAAATCGATATCAAGACTGTAGATAGCGAATTACGTGAAAATAATCTTTTTGTCAGATAAACAACACAGAAGCCATAAATTCTGGGAAAATCGAAGGACAACTTTAAACTTTTGAAAAAAAGAGTTTTAATTAAACAACTTTGGTTCTGATCCAAAACTTAGTTTTACTTGTTCGAGATGCGCGTGTTAACGTCTACGATTTACCCCGAAATAACTATAAATTACAAACGGCTGTCGATGACAGATTTCTACTAATAGAAATGAAAGATACTATAGATTACATTAACGTTGAATGCCTACAATAAAATCGTTTATTCTACTGCAGAATGATTTAGACAGACACTCTAACACGAATAAAACGTTTTAATGGAAGGAAATGCCAATGAAAATTAATAGATTCAACAGTACTACTATTACGAATTATACGCATTTACGGTATATTTAAGTACGGAAATTGTAATCGAACAAAAACAATAACTCTTTTTCAATTTAAATAATGTACTTATGTTTTCAAATTGTTCAAATATTGATACAAAAGTGGGATTGTGAAATTATTTAAATATTTAAACCAATCCAAATTTTAAAAAATTGTCTAACGATCGTGCCAGCAAGTATGTAATAGGATTTTCTTCAATAATTATAACGATTAGAAATAAAACTGTCGCTTGTAACATCTCCATTACTTGGAGTATAAATTGTGAAGGATCATTTCAAATTTCTAAACGAAATAATGTGAATGACGAAAATAAATTTGGATACGATGCAAGAAAATTTTTTGCAAAGAATTATGAGTCAGACAAGATTTTTATATGCAGGTATATTCTGCATATAGATCCAAAATGTTTTCACACAGATATTAAACAATTTTAGAGATTTTCAAATAAAGTGATAACATCTCAATTAACTAACTTTGCACCGCTTTGTTTGCAGTTTTCGTCGACAACAGTAGTTGCTATGTTTAATATTAATTACATAACTGTTGTAAAAATCGAAAAATACCGTGTGTAGTTTATTGTTCTTTGCAGTCGCATTCTACATAGTTGACAAAACATAAAAATTTGTATTTTTCAAAATAAAAGTAAATATAATTAAACAAATTTCGAAGTTACTTAATCAGTAAACGTATGCAAAAGAATTTTTTCCTAATCTGAGCTTAAAAATAAATACATAATGCAGTATAGACTGGTTGGGCATTATTCCAGACTATTCGTAGATTTTATCGTCTGTAAACTGCTCTACACAGTTAATATTGAATGGCGATACTTTGCATAATTAACAGGTCTATATAATTATTATAAAAGCCTGTCAGGAAACTAAAGAGAAAAGACAAAATAATGGATAATGTAGCGTCACTCCCGTTAACATTACCGTGCGTGCGCGCGCATGCACGCACACACACACACATATCAAAAGTAGTGAGTGACGCTAGAAATTAAATTATAACAATTATTTATATATTGGACATTTTATTGTAATTTTATAAGAAAAATCTATTAAATGTAGTCTCAATTTCTTCAGGAATACATACCTTTCTCTAGTGAATATATTTGACAAGACTGTTCAAAATTATTTTTGAGCCTAGAAACTAAGAATGAAGAAGTTCTAAACTGTTTTATTTGTCGATATTAGAATTATGAAAATAGCCGTTAATTTTTCGTTTTTAAAATATTTTAATTTCACAAATTGAACGCGTATCAAAATAATGGAAATATGTCATTCCTGCGACAGAGGAAATTCAATTTGGATGGTCCTGATAGATGAAACTATTATTTCCATGATTTCAATAAAAGGTACGTTAATAGCAGAATTAAATAAATAAATATACAGTTGACTGGAAGATAATAATGTAAATAGTTTCAAATACAGTATAAATAAAAACTGAAGACTTTTAGACCAAAATCGAGTAAGGAAATTATATGAAACAATCTGAAAACGCTTACTAGGATAATAGAATTACAAGAATTATATTGTGTTTCAATAAACTAAATGACAACTTTAGTGTTACTATCTTATGCTTTTGTTCGACCGATATTTGTTTGTATAATTCTTTCGATAAATGTTTCGTTACATATCATATAAACCTATGATTTTACTCTCAAGGAGGAGTAAAAGAGGAAGAAAAGGAGGAGGAGGAGGAGGAGGAGGAGTAGGAGGAAGAAGAAGGAGGGAGTTTCTCTCTCTCTCTCTCTCTCTCTCTCTCCCATATAGTGTAATTTCTTACCTTTAACACTAAGGCTACTATTGATAATAATCGTTTTTGCAGCTTCTATTTCATAATCATTGAAATTATAAAGATGGTTCCATTGATAATGATTACAAACGTTTCTATATTTAAACACATTATAATAAAAGTCGCAGAATATCTAAATAAATTCAATTGTATTATTCTTACAAGGCAACATATTCCGGCAATGTTTAGATCTCGGTAGGTTTAGAGTTAAATGTATGACATACAAATATGTAAAATGTCTTATCAATGCCGCCCCTAGAGATTGCAGGTCCCAGGGCAAACCTGGCCCTGATAAAATATAATTCATCTATACATCTATATATGTTCATCTATACATAATATAATTGAAAAAAGTGGAAGTAACCAACAATAAGTGTGTTATTATTTAGCCTAGCACTGTGAATCATCGGCAATTCTAGCGTGAAACGAGTCTCAAAAATTGCATTCTAGAATCGGACATTTCATGTGTAGCAACCTAATATTATTTCAAGTATCGTGTTATTTTATTTTATAATCACTTCCATGCCTGTGATCATTCCCGAACTAACATTAGTTGAAATATTATATTATATTATTTTATTATTAATTGAAATAATTATGTCAGATAATAGTGAATTAGTTCATCAAAGTTATATCAGGTTTGAGTCCAAGTTATACTAACACCATTTGTTGTATATAATATCGAAGATTATTTCTTTTGACAAACTTGAAGTAAAAAAATATCGAAATAATATACTACTTGAAATTGCTGAGTTTTCGAATGAGTTACTATTATTTTTATTTTCAAATAACAGTATTGAAAACAACGGTGCGGAATAAGACACTTCAAATAGATATATCATATTTTCATTTGAAATAACATTTTCCCTGGTCTGGTGTCTGGCTACGGCGGGAAAAAATCGCATACGTCAATGAAGACGAGGCACCTGTTACAGAATCTAGCCCACTCCTGTTTCGCTGACGATAAGAACGAACGGGAAAAAGATTAACGCCAGGCACGATCGCGTCGGATCGGCCGCGGCAGGTATGACGACGAAAGCGGGGGCCCCTGTTCGACGCGGTTACTATTGTACATGTGAACGCGCCACACAGAACACACGCGCGTGTGTCGTTCAAGGCACGCACCTGAGCGTGAAGCGAGGGGCCAACGTTAATGCACCGACGTGGCTTCCACCTGCGCTGGACGAGTCTCTCGAAATACGTTTTCCCTTTACCTGGGAATTTGTAACCAGCCTTTTCAGTTTCACGCTCAGCGGCCGGATCTCTCGCCGCGAATTTTCGTTTGTGAGCTCCTCGCGACTGTGACGCACTGAGGCTCCACGGCGCGCGACCAAAACTACCTTTTAATGGCCCTTGTTAATCTCGAGGATCACTTAGGTTAATTACCATTAATCGGGAGCCAAGAATTTAGAAATTGTTCCGACGCACATGATCGCATCCGGGTTACGGGACGACGTATCCAACGGAGTCCTGTGCTTTCACGAACGAAATTATGCGTACGTGAGATGGCAAGAAAAGAAAGTGCATCAATGCACACACGCTGCTTCTCGCCGAGAGTTTTGCAATTACAATAGAGAATCGTATTGGTCAGAAGCGTTGAATTTTCTGGACTGCTTGATATGGAAGGGGAGCACGGTCAAAGAGAACCGTGAAACAACGCGAGATATGAGATTTAAAACGATCGATATTTCCACTGGTCTGGTTTACGAATGCGAGTATAATATGTATAGGCTCGGACCAGTATACACAGTAACTTTATATGTACTCTACAGTGTCGTCTTGATTTTCCACGCGTGGACAAGCTTCGTTTGTCACACAGCCGTTTTTGGTTATTTTTTGGGGCACCTCATAGTAAGTATCGCCAGATCAAGACTTGTACCCCCATTCTAATTGCCCCTCCTACCATGCCATTCCCCACGTTTCCGCCGCGGCTCGGTCACGTGACGCGTTTCGTCTCTGTCGTCTATACTCCGGTACTGGTACAGAGAGGGTAACTTTTTCCCCACAATTCGTGCTCCCTCCCCTCATATGGCAACACTGCTCATAGATCGATTCTCGAGCAAAGTGTGGGATGATCGTGTAAGACTCCATGGGGGTCGTTGCACTAACGTTATCGATCCTTGCGATACCTAGTTTTAATTCGTTTGCCCGTAATGCATGACAACAAACGATTCGGTAGCTCGGCTACAATGGTCGAGGACCGAGAGAACCGTCAGAGTCCGAGCGACTGTAGACGGTTTTAATCCGATAGAAGAATCGGTTTCATTTTACACAAACTTTACACTTGTTCGTCAAAAAAAAGTGGATAATACGTAGTCGTGCCTCGACGGTAACGCTTCCTCGAGAAATCTCAAATCAGTCTTCAGTTTGAAAATAAAAAGAAAAAGTTTCGAAACACTGGCAGGAATATTGCCGGTCTTCTGTGAAGCAGAACGACGTTTATTTTAGACTATCCTAGTATATACGGACATATAACAGTACTTCAGGTAGAGACTACCAGGTAGACGATCAGGTGTGCGGAACGATTTGGCAAGACGGCCTCCCCACCTGTCACGAATTCTACGCTACCGAATGTACAATCGTTCCCGTAGATCCTTGTGTATACAAGTTTGAACTGTAGTCCGCCGTAGAAATCGGGAAAAAACCTTACCGAATCGACAATTGAAAAGATTCGGTGAATCGATGGCTCGAACATCGATCGGTAGCACCGTTCGATCCGACGAGGACGAACGGGGCTTGCGTTCACGTGCTGGATCTTGGATCACGGAGTTTGCAAAAGCGGGCATAGAGAAACAAGGAGCAAGAACGACTCGCGAATGGCGAACTTGCTTGGGACTTGGGACCTTTACTCACCTGCCACAACGTATCGCGCCCGCATTTTCGTCGACCGGTCTAGAGATCTGCAGTCGAGCTCGAGGACACCCGCACTTCACGGCGTCTCTTGTTGCACGTTCACTCAGGAGACATTCTCGGTCACCGCATTTGTTTCCCCGTTCCTTTTTCCGTTTCACGTTTAAATCGGCAATATATCCACGCTTTTCCTTTCCATACACTGTACGAAACCCGGCTCTATGCGTTTCGCTTCCTTCTCCGTAACAAATCCACCCGCGCTACTACGACCGCCAATAAACACACACTGAACGAGACTGCGGCTCTTCTGGAGAACGTCGTTCGCTATTGTGCTGTCTCCCTCCTCCGAGTCGAGTCACCTTTGCAGCGGCACTGGCCGGCTACGGCCCTGTCTCGTTACCAACACCGGCGGGATTGCTTCTATGTCTATCTTTCTCTTGATCGTGCTGCCAGGTGCGGATCAACGGATCGGGATCCAGGTATTCTGAAGGTCCCTCCAACGCGACGGAACGCTTCAACTACGGAATTCCCCGTATTACTACTTTCCGGGAATTATTCAAATCTATAATTTTAAATTAAATATATTTGTACAATCGGAAGGCTTGCTGACAAACTGCATCAGTTTAAAAAATGATTTCCACCACATCTTTAAAACATATTAACCGAACAAAATTACATTATAAACACATCAAATTATAGAAAAATTAATGTGATGTGTCTAAACATACAAAAGGAAAACGTTAGTATATTTTAAATTCGTGACTTAAAATTTTGCTCTATTTATTCATCGGAGCAGTCTGTCAAGTTACTACACTTTATTACTTTTTCAAATATTGACGTTTGATTAGATGACATTCAGAATTGTATAATCAAGATTCGAACTTGGGCTATTTCAATAATTTTACCGTTAACCGGTCATGGTTATCCGAAGAGGTAAAAGTCCTAAGTTTCCAAATATTTTTTTTACAGAACATAACAAGTTGATATCAGATTAAAGCAATTTCTACATATATATAGTGTAATTCTCAATTAATGTATAAATTTTTATTACTATACAGAAAAATAATTAGACATTCGCATACACGATGGTTATAATGGGTTTTCCGATCATTCTGCCCTCTATTGGTTTCTATAAGTTCTAAATAGATACTATTGCATTTTACCGACTGGTTTTTAAACTTGTAAATTTAAATATATTTTCTTTAAAATAATAAAAATAGTTATGATCTCTTAATTTGTATTACGTACTTGGAAATCAATAATTCTTTATTTTGTAATCGATAACAGAGGAATATTAACAAATTAAGTGAGATATTTAATACAAATTCAATAAACTATATATTCGCTATTACATTTACATATTGTATTCTTTATCAAGTACTGAATGTGGCATGCGAAACTCGAAAATGGTTTTTATAATGCCCTACATTGCATGAGCTGTTTGAAAAAAAAACCTTTCACAGAACACAAGGACTATTCATGAATATTCTTTTATTTAATTTTAATAACAATGACGTGATATAACAAAATATTTTGTTATTCTCCTTTAAACTCTATTGGTACTCAAGACAAATGTTGCTGGTTCTACAAAACCGGAATGTAATAATATAAATATATTATGTAAATATCTCGTCGGTGTCTGTGGTCATAACATCACAGACACAACTCGTCAATCATTTGTAATTGACTACATTTGATCGTTCTCGTGAATCTAGTTCCAACATTTATCGTTCTTCGGAATAGGAGGCATACAAAATTGAGTGGTTTTTAGCGATGTCGATATATCAGTTCGTGAGACACGAAACCCCAAATGATGTAGGTTCTGTTCCATGCTAGAGCGTTAAAACTGAAAAAGGTGGAGACACTGAAATCCCAAACGTGAACACTTTAATTACTTCTCTGTTAATAACGAAAAAATAGTAACAAATGAAATGAGACGTTTAATTTAAATTTTCTACGTTTTATTCTATGAACTTGAAGTATTTATTTACTAAATAAAGAAAGAATTAAATAGAACGTGCGTATGCAAATTTTATTGAGCGATACTCATTCAAATACGTAATAATTGATCGCAGTTTAATTTATCAAGAGTTGTTTTATCATCTTTCCATTTTCATGTCCCACCCTCCTAATTTCTTTATATTTCCGGTTCCGGTCTCCCGGTTTCTCTTTGACAAGCCACTTTATTTATAGAGTTTTGGCAGGTCAAACTATTCTGTGCATAGAAAACAAAAATTGTTGTGTTACGATAGGAACGTAACGTGTAACATTTATATTCAATTTAAGTGTAACAGAAAGTGAAATTACTTCAGTGTTGATCGAAAGTGAGTTTTCTCGCTCATATTATCTAGTATTCGCGTCATGGTTGCTATGAAAATGTCAGCTCAGTGGTGATTCATTCTCTCTTTAATTGGCTTTTCGTCTGTTTTTAGCAGTGCATTCTGCTTAACGAGCAGGTGAGTTGGATGGTTAATTGTCATTAAATTTTAATTTTTAACAAATGACTTCAACCGAAGATATTCGTTTGCACGTAATGTTTATATATACATGTACATTGAAAAGTTTAGAAAGGGTAGACTAGGTTAGGAGTAAATATTTTTATTTCAGAATTATTATACTTATAAAATGTTGCGTCTACATTAAAGATATCGGAAGATATCGTTTATCGTTTTCAATTATAAATTATAGTAATTGTCTATCTACATTACTCATTGAATGTTATATATGTAGTAACAGTGTCATCAAGAAATTGTTCACATTTATTCACACATATATTAAGTACTTACTTTGTACTCATCACTTGTTAGCATACAAAATTTTAAACAATTCTTTTTTTTCATGTGCAAATATATTTTTTGAATACTTATTTCTCGTATGCATTAAATGCATTTTGTATCCAGGATGATGGAGGAACCACTGAATCAAGCTGCTTCACCGACAGGTGATAGCAATTGTTCTGGAAGCGAAGAAATAAATTCAGCTACCATAGTGACTTTAGATGAAAGATTATTGGATATTAATACACGCCACTCTTTAAGTGTTCTTAGGACGCCACCAACTAAGAAAGCGAAGAGAGTGAGATTTTTTCGAAATGGAGATAAATTTTATACTGGTATTGTAATGGCAGTAACTCCAGAAAGATATCGTAGTTTTGATAGTTTAGCTTCAGATTTAACAAGAGCTTTAATATCAAGCGTTACCTTACCTAATGGTGTTAGGGCAATTTATACTATGGATGGACGAAAAGTTCAAAGTATCAACGACTTAGAAGATGGTAAATGTTATGTAGTTTCTGGACAAGGAGAAATTTTTAAGAAAGTCGAATATTCGTCCACGAAAGTGAGGAGGGGTAATTCTTTATCTGGTTTACCACAATCTCCAGCAGGTACTGGTAGACAAATAAGTGCTATACCATTATGTGTTAAAGCAAGAATAATTACATTAATTCGACATGGGACAAAACCACGTAAAGTTGTGCGTCTTTTATTAAATAAGAGAAATGCTCCAAGCTTAGAACATGCAATGGAAGCAATTACGGATGCAGTTAAATTAGATACTGGAGCAGTGAGAAAAGTTTATACGCTATCAGGTCAACATGTTAACTCATTGGAACAATTTTTTGAAAATGATGATATCTTTGTGGCTTACGGACCTGAGAAAGCAAACCAAGAAGATTTTGAATTAGATTTTGAAGAATCTAAAAATGTCCAAAGTTTTAGAAGGTGTCCGTGGACATCAAAAAGACAAAGTGGTCCAATGCCTAGAATGCCTCGTAAATCTGGAAAGAAGATGCTTACAACACCACAAGTGCGTACACCTAGCCCTTCTTCGTTGATTTTACCACAACCGTTACGTTTACATTATACAGTTGGTCATGTAATTGGAGATGGTAATTTTGCAGTTGTCAGGCATTGCATTCATAAGTAAGTACTTTAATAATTTATACATGATTAAGACTATTCGAAACACTACTGACAAATATTGCATAGATCTTCAGGTGCAGAATATGCAATGAAAATTGTAGATAAATATAAGTGCCAGGGTAAAGAAACAATGTTGGCAAGTGAAGTGACCATTTTACGACAAGTTTGTCATCCAAATGTTATTAGTTTGATCGCAGAACAAGAAACAGCGGACCAATTGTTTTTAGTCATGGAACTTGTAAAGGTGCACATGTTTAACAAAACTTTATAGTTTTGATTTTGATAGTTAAAACATAATATGTAATATGGTGATTTGTTTATACTTTATTTTAGGGTGGAGATTTATTCGATGCTCTCGCTGCAGTAACAAAATTCTCTGAAGCTGAAGCCAGCGTAATGACTGGACACTTAACATCTGCCTTAGCTTATTTACATTCGCACCATATAGTTCACCGTGATGTTAAACCTGAGAATCTTTTAGTAGAAATGGATGGCAGTCATGTAAGATGTCTCAAATTAGGTGATTTTGGATTAGCTCAAGTAGTACGGGAGACATTGTATACAGTATGTGGTACACCCACATATGTAGCACCAGAAATTTTGGCGGAAACTGGATATGGATTAAAGGTATGAAGATCTTAAGAAAGATATCTTTTTTAGTTAAAATAAGATATAATAATTGATAGTAGAGGTATGTGAGAACCCGACAATGAATATATCTCGAATATTCTCGAGAATCCCGAAGATTCTCGGTAATCCCGATATATTTGAGAATCCCGAAATTTTCCAGGCCCTGACTCGTTTCGACTCGATGCCTTCCCTACCTGCCCCAACCATCGGGTACCCGACATTTTCCGATACTCTCACACTCTAATAATTGATTTCAAATTTGTTTAGATTGACATATGGGCAGCTGGTGTAATACTGTATATCCTACTTTGTGGTTTTCCACCATTCGTGTCACCTGAAAATGAACAGGAAGAACTATTTGAACGTATTCTAAGTGGTTATTATGAATTCACGTCCCCATATTGGGATAATATATCAGATTCTGCCAAACAGTTGATTTCAAATATGCTCCAAGCACAGCCCGAATTGAGATTCACTGCCGAAGATGTACTGGATCATCCATGGCTAGCGGTAACTGTCATTATCTATTATCTTATCATATATCCCCCCCTTCTGTTCTCCTGCATGGCTTATTTATCATTTTATTAACACATTCAGTCCTGGTGATGGTTTAAGTTTAAACCGTCATGAAGATACAAAGATGTTGCGCGTTGTAGCCGACCTTGAGAGCTGAAACGGTAAAGAACACTGCCGTGACATCAATCGGTATCGATTTACTTGTTCGCAATATCGCTTTTCTCATGTTTGAACTGTAAATCCAGGATTAAACGTGTTAGAAGTAATGGAATAAAAATGATCTTTGCAGTAGTACGGTGGATTTATTTCTTTAACTTCAATATAGATGATAGTTGTTGGTTATGACTATTTTCTTATTAATTTGCTTATTAGTTTCACATAGTCTTTTAAATTATGAGTTAGCTACATATCACTGCCATATAGAATAATATGCTCACCTATTATATGGCTTTGTCCTTCGCTATTTGAACACGTTGCTAGGAAGGCTTCTGTAGTGGTTTGCTGTATCTGTAGCAGTGCTTTTTTTTTCTTTTGTCCCGCCTCTGTATATCAACAGAGCTTTCTAGGAGGCGAGCAGACCACAGCATCAACCCCTACCAACCCGTCGGAGCAACACTGGAATCAGCAGTGTAAGCCGATAAGAGTTGCAACTGATTTTGAGTTTGACTACAAGAATCTAATACAGGATGGCAGTTCACAAGATGATATTGATGGCACACCTGATAACAGACATGGCAGACCAAATGTCAGAAGCAAATGGAATGATATTTTGTCGTCGTTAGAACCAGGAAGTATTAATTCGTATGGTATTATCGATCAAGATCATCAAAACTTTGATATCGATGAAACGAATTTTAATAATGGAAATCCAAGTGACGACGAACCCATGTCTTTCAGTGCAGACGGTTTACAAGATATACATGATCTTAGTCAGACTATGAATAATCTTATAAACGATTTAAATGAAAAACAAATTCAAGAGTATCATTTAAAATCGTCAAACAGTGAAACTTCATCCTTAAACAGTATTTCCGAAAATGCAATGTTAATAAGCGGTTATCATAATGCAACAACGGTTAAAACTAATGTGAGTTGTGACAAAAATCCAGTTAAAGAAAATATGTATTCCTTCAATGAAAGAAATTCTCCTAGTGAAATTAATTCTACTATACAGTATATGCAGGAAATATCAACCAATAGTAATGTGGACACATTTGAAACACCTAAATCTGTTAATTCAAATGTTAATAAAAAAAAGTGGCGGCAAAAATATCTTTACGAAAACTTAATACGTCCTGATAAGATTAATTTAAAACTCGAGTGTGACGATATGAAAAATTGCAATGTACTTTTATCCTCAACTGCTAGTTCGACTGGTAGTTCCACTAATGATATAGAAACATCAGACAGCTTTGTCAACATTCAGTTTGCACAATTAACACAAGAACAAAGGTCAAGTTCAACTCAAAGTATGGAGTCAACTGATAGTTTTGAAAATATTTGTTTTTCTTACAAGGAACCAAAGAATGATAACACGAGTGATACAAATGATAATGGTTTTGCGAATGAAGACTTACAACTAAAAATTTCTTCCTTAACAAACCAAAATAAGTCAGCAACCAAAATATTACACACTCCAAGAACATTAAAAATGAATATTTCAGAAGTTTCGAAAACGCAGAATCTCGCAAATAATAAAAAAAGTTCAATGAAAACTCCGGAATCATCAAAATTCACGAAAAATGAGGTGAAACTTCGACGTGAAAAATGTACACCAAAAAATGTTACAGATTCGAGGATACCAACGAGAAATAAAAGATTTAGTTGTTTCTTACCATCTTCAACGAAAAAGGAGGCTGGGTCTGTTTTAGTTAATGATAAATTGCTTCCAGCTTCTGGCAGAATAAGTCGAAAGTTTAGTTCTATTGATGAATTGCGAGATGAGAAGCAAACGCTGACAGAAAAAACGAAAAGGTTCAGTTTATATTATACTCCACAGCCTTTGCGGAAAAATTATGAAAGTGAGATTAAAGCTGGGAAAAGTGTGTGTAAAAATATCGTAACAAGTCGCGGCGATCGACAAAGTAATGGGAAAACTTTGGAGGCGAGTAGAAAGAAAGAAGACGGTTCAGAATTCGGTGAAAAAAATACCGTGAAAAGTCGAAGGTCAGTTATAGATAATACAACACCCACCACAAGAACTAAATCTACTAAGCAGAATGCCCACGTCAGGTCTACAGCAAATCCTACCGTAACGATCAGTAGATCTAAATGATCGTAATTAGCTATATATTTATATATCGAGAGTTAATTTTTAATTGTCGACGCGGGACTAATCCGTCAAAATAGTCCAAAGTTATAACTATTTTAATGTAAGTTCAAAGTCGATTTAACCAAGGGAGTGGCTCCATTCGTTCTTGAATTTTCGAAATATTGATGTGAGAGTCAATAATTCAGATTAGAACATGTGGGCTTCGCACATAAACAAGACATGCCAAATGCATTTAGGTAGTTTATTCCATATTTGATATATATTATTGTACGTAGTACAGGTATCGAACTAAAGTAGGTAGTAGACAAATATGCTTCGTTTTTCGACCAGACGCAAGCGAACAGTGAAACATAAATTGTAGCTGAATGAAACTGTATTAACAATGCACAAAACCTTCGTGGCAAGTGACAGAGGGCGACAGTGCGAACGATTATGCGTAACATTTGCGTAGCTTGTTAAATATACTTGCTCAAAACTAATTCGACTAATGTTAGAGTACATATTTTTGTAAAATATTGTGCGTGATGTTATAAGAGCAATATATGAAGAATCGTGATAATTAGATCAGGACATCCTAGAAAACTTAATGTTGAATATGAGAACAGACGGAGGATTGATTCGTCGCGTATCACTTCTCACATAAGAATATTTTTGTAGAAATTATGTGCTGCACAGGATACTTCATACTCGCCTTTCTCCCTTTGTCGCTTGAGTATACTTTTAAGGTTACCCCCGCTACAATTTCCATATTTTTTAATGCAATCGATACTACTTACTATTAGAATGTACATATAATTAAGATAACAGATAAGAGATTCATAAAATCTTATTTAAGTATTATCACATCTATTCATTTTCATAATTTTTAATTTGCATATCGCGCGTAAAATAATGTAATTTATCAAAAAATTTCTTACTAGAATCGATTCGTATCTAGGGAAAACAATTAATGTACTTTTTTATCATAAGCACAATTCACTCGCAAGTGCGTGTACGATATAAGCGTAGTTTATAGAAATTTAAAAGTGATTTACGCCAAATATAGAAACCTATTTCCTATTTATACTATTACGTGTATAATGTATTTACTGTATTGAAAAAAACTCGCTATATTCTTTGTTGCTATTTTCTTTGTCTGCACTTATTTTATTTCTCTTCTAACTTTCGATGTAATCGTGATGTCGCGTACACTTTTTACTTGGCTGTAAATCATCTGTATTTGATTTATTTCTTTAAGAATTGATTAAAAGACGAGTATGACAAAAGCCGTTGTGAAGTATTTTGATTCATAATTGTCACAAGAATTCATTTTTAACATTTGTTTAGAATTTTTGTGTTTGCTCAGATAAATTTACTCATTTAATTTATTGATAAAACAAAAGACACTTTGAAATTTTATTTATCATTGTTAACATTCTACTTTTAATAAAAAATATTTTCCATTTTATTTAATTTACGTTGCATTGGGCTGTTTCTTTGTCTGCTGTGTTTAATATATCTAATTGTAGACATTAGTAAATGTGTTAGCTGCATATGTAAAATTTTGAAGAAGTATTATTTCTTTACATATGTAATATGAAGGCAGTAGTTTAATATTTGGAGTAATGAGTTGAAGCTAAATTAGTTTCGATGTATTAAGTATTAGATGTTTCTCATATGTATGCATAAATTGTACCAAAAAGTATTTCAAATGTAGGTAATTTTTAAAGTCTTGAAAAATTGCTTTTTTTAAATCTATAATTAATAAAATTTAATTTACTAGAATGAAATGCAACAATTTAAAACTAAAGTTTGAGTTTCTATTTGGTAACAAATTATTAAATTGATTACTGTAATTGCCATTTTAAGTGGCGACGTTATTACCGTTTGTCGTTCAGTTCTTTCAGTCTAATAGAATGATGATTTTTTGTTAAGATTTTTTAAAAAATTTGTAGCTTAAATTGGTTAAAGACTACATTAAATTCTTAATATTATATAGTATCAAATTATTGTGAATTACATGATATCAAGAATTTTTGTGTAGAATAAAAACATTTCAAAAAATTAAGTTTTTGTTTATGTATATTCAAAATTTTTATGTTGTGGTTCGCATTATTTCTCATATTAATATTTATATTCAAAATTCCTTCGTTTAGATAAAATAACAAATAACGAAGAATAACGTATTCAAATTTAAATTTGCGTATCTGAGAAAATGTTTATGTTCGATTGCTTTACTAAATCAAGTAAAAATGGAAAAGTGGAAAAAAATAATTATTTAAAAAATTTATTGATATGTTAATTTATGTACATTACTCAATCGTTTTACCAATCACGATGTGAAATACCTGCAATCAACTCAAGGAAAAATTGAATTTTAAACAATACATATACATTTAAAATTTCCTTAAGATATTTAAAGGTATTGATGGTCTCTGTTGCAAATATAATTTATAATGTTCTAATAAAATAGACGACATTACAGCTTTATAAAAGATTTTGTTGCAGAAATAAGTAGAGGCAAAATGAAACTAAAAGCTTCCATTACATAAAAGAACTTATGAAGTCGGAATGTTGAAAAATTAATAGCGACATTTTAAATGTTACGTTTAAATCATGAATAGTTTTAACAATTTGAAAACGGGTAAAACAAAATATTTCAAATATTAGGTATTAAAATGATATCTCTAATCACAGAATCGAATAAATAAAAATTTTTATAAATTGGAGCAGGAAGACAATATGAGAGATGACAATATGATTGTATTTTATTTTGAATAATTGATTAGATTGATCAGTAATGGAACGTCGATTTCTATTTATACCTGTAGTATTATAGATTTATATGTTATAATGATTAAAAAGTTTAACTTTTCCCTTAAACAATAGAGTTCGCATGTTTTTTTATTGCAGTTTAATTTACAATAAAGCAAGGAACAAATAATATAAGACAAGATTATTTATATAATATAATTGGATCTAAAAATGGTTATAATTCGTAAGTAAAGTCGTTGTTCGTTAAAATTCATTTTGATTCAATTTATCTTCCGTTTTTAACCATATCGTAGAGGAAATGAAGTATTTCTACATATTTTGCATTTTAATTGTCTTATAAATATTTGTCTGTTGATTTTTTTTTAGTCGATTATCTTTGGAAACCATTTATGGTTTATAATGGATTAATATTTATTTAGTATATATTCATTACAATACTTCAACTTGATTTACTTTACTATAATTTGTCATAAACTTATTTATTAATTGTTATGTTAATATAATTTGTATGCAATATATTAGACACACGTATAACATTCATGCTTGTTATTTTATTTCGATTTTAGCCGTTTGGAATTCAGATTCCCACCACTCTCCTGTCACAGGAGTGTTGTTTAAAAAATATGACTTTCTGTAAAAAAGTCTAACTATCCTATCTTTACTAGCTATTACCGTTTGTGCTCATATTCTTATATTTATGACTAAAGTACTCCTTTTCTATCTGTTGAGTCTTTTTCAAAGAGAAATCATTCGTTAAATATTTCTAGCAAATTAGTTGTTACTTTTATTTAAGTAATTGTTTTTAGTTTTCTAAATTATCATTGTCTTAAATAATAAATAAATTAAACTCATTAGATTTACTATGAATGTCGTTCAAACAAAAATAGTGCACATTTATGTTTTAAGGTTTAAATAGAATTTCAAAACGAGCTTTAAAAGTGTAAATACTAAATTAATGCATTTAATAGTTAATTTATTATAATGCATTAGAGACATTAAAAATTTACCTAAATTTATAAATATAAACATATTATAAATAATGTGATGGTACATAAAGTAGGGCCCCACTAGGTACATCTTTCATGCATTTCTAATGAAAGACCATAGATGAAAATAAATGAAAAAAGACTGGGCGATACATGTTCCCTACGCATTTAGTTTAGAGTTAACAACAATAATTTCTAGCAAAGAGTTTGTTAAGCATTAAAACTAGTTTGTATTGCCTTAGGGAGGTAAGAGAATATAAATTATTCAGATTTTGTATGATCTTCATTACAATATGTGCCTGAATAGATTTTATTCGGTAACATTTTACAGCACTAATTTTGCACTGTGATCGCCAATATTTCGATTTTATAGATTTTGATACGCTGAACACGAATTCAAAAGTGGTTTTTCTCAGCCATCCTTAGTTTTTACGAAATTTAATGTAGAGAAAAAGAGAGAAACTTTTATCTTTAAGAATTCTATTTGCTATAACTGTAAACGTTATATGAATATTCGTGTAGAGGAATTCTGTAGATCTTCCCAAATGCAGCCGTATTCGGTTTTGTAATGGTTTTTGCAAACTGGCGGGAACTGTAAATCATGTCGAAAGAACCGTCCATATCCCATCACATGCATTTTTGTCCAAAGGATATCTCATCTCATTTAACTGTTAAGGTTCATCCGTACAGTAAAAAATCACAAATTGTATCAATTATGAATGAAATAATCATATAATCAATCGTTTATTTAAATGCTTGTTATACAATATTATATAATGAAACATTAAGTCTTAATCTGCTTCCATTATATCCCATCCTTTCCCGATAGGAGGAATTCATAAGTTTCATCACCTTTTCGTGGTATTTATCGAACAGTGATATTAAATGTTTTCAACAATTAATATCATTGGCAAAGAGTGAGTTTTTCCAATAAGTAAAACTTTATCTCAGGAAACCAGAAATTTTTTACCTTTTGTATGGTATTCTGTAGATTTTGGTGAGAAAATGTTGAAAATTCAAGGTTGAATGTTAGGAATTCACTAATTCAAAAGTTATGTGTGTTTAAAGTTGAGCGATTTTAAGCGCTTTTGATGTTGGTATGTACTCGGCGTCGCGCGTCGTTTAACGAGCAGAGTCCCTAGATGGCAGCACAAGCACACGGTGATTGTCGATAATGTAGACTTGCGAACGTAACGGTCAGTCCACTCCGCTCCCCCTACACCAACCTAATCCTGACCTACCTTATCGGGGCCCGGTCAATGGACTATATCTGCCTACATATCGATATGGCGTTGCCATTATCTGTCAAACTTACTTTACTCACGAATAACTTTTGAACTACTGATCTCCTAGAATCTAAATTTAGATTTTCGGCATTTTATCGGAAAAATCTACAGGATTACATAAAAAAAGTAAAAAATGTCTGGTTTCCTCAAGTAGAGTTTAGCCACTGAAATAATTTTTCTTAACCACTACTTTTTTGTTTCTAGTATTATCATTAAAAAAACTCATCTTTATCGGTGTGTTAGTCCAATTGTTGTAATTTACTGAAGAAACGTTCATCTGTAAAAATTTAAAAAATATGAAGAATCCTTTAAAATACATTCTATGGAAATAACATTTGCATTTTAAGATACATTCTACAGAAAATTCTTTAAAATAAGTACAGAAATAAGCCCATACTATGGGGCCCCATAGCCATGCAACAGCAAAAAATGAAGAATTTTGGTATAAAGTAGGCATATTTGTAAATTCGCATCTAACGGGACATTTTTTAACATCTCCTGAATAGTTTGAAAAAAAAATATAATGTTATCGAATAGGATCGAATCTAGAATCGGTCAACGTTTGCTACGTAACTGCAACTTTAGCAAAATAAAGAAAATTGATTCTGCAAAGATACTTTCTTCAAGTTTTATTTTAAAATTAATAAAACTGCTGGAATTATAATTCTAAAAGTGCAGTCGTATTCTATAGTAGTAGGTAACAGATGCTCGAAACTTTAAACTTGTTTTCCCGAGATGAAGTTTTCCAAATCGGTACTAAAAATATCTGGAAGGCTACTGGAGCAATTTGGATAAAATTTTGCAGTAACATATTTCGTCTTCAACGAAGCGGATTTTTTATTCATACTTTTCAAAAATTATAAATGCATAATTTAAAAAAATCCTGTATAAAATCCTAATACAAAAATTGAATAGTTCTTTAAAAAAAAAACCCTAAGAATTAGTGTACAAATGGCCCCTAAAACTGGAGAAAAATCCCTTAACGTGGCCTTCAAAAAAGCACCCTATGCTAAAGTGTACGCTTCTCTTTTGTTTATTACATCAGAGATATAAAAATGTATTAATCCTCTTTATTCTCCTCTAAACATTGATGATTTTATAGAAACATAATTTCATATATAAAAGGAAGTTATTGAATTTCCCTTATTTTTCAACCGTTCAAAGTTATGAAATTTAGTAAAATTATAAATCAGCAGCAAGCGTGTGGATTTCGCAGAGATCTGTGAAACAGCAATGGAGAATGCGCTAATGGGTCGTGTCAGACTTAAGTACTCGTATGTAAGTATATATTGACATGTTGACTGCTACGTGAATTTTCTGAGTTTCACACAAGTTTCACCTATTTCATTCATAGAAGCGATCAGCGTTATTAATAATAATGGTTTAATTGATAATGAAGTTTTCACCTTATACTACAGTATAGTTAAATTCACACACTGTTATTCAGTGGCATTTATTTTATGACAATCATTTTTAAATACTTTCTTAGTATATAAAAATAATAAAAGAGAATAACTTTCTACAAATATATATTTAAAAATTTGGAATCCGTCATTTTGACTGAAGTGTTCGCTTCATTTTTTATTTCTCTGTAGAAAATATAAAAATGTATCTATTCTCCTGAATCTCCTCTACATATTGATTTTTTAAAGAAATATGACTTCATTTATAAAAAAGAATTGTTGTATTTCAAAAGTATAAAATTTAACACATAACAGTTTGAGTACCAGTCTTAAAATATCATAAAATAAAAGTGATTTTTTTATCGAAATAAAATTTGGAAAGTTCAGGTGAGACACCTGAATCGATTGCAATTGGTGACAAAAAAAAATGTGTCAGACGAAACTTGCATGGTTTTAAGGGTGGCATAATTCCATACTTAATAGTGTTTTTATAGGTGGACGCGGAGAGGACATGTGAAGGTCAACTCCGTTTTTTAAATTAGAATGATATACTTTTCTATATACTAGGATAAAGGATCCATTTACTGTGAGACTACCAATTACTGCACCTATATTAATTATACTTATTTTTAAAGCATAATGAATATTAAAAGAGAGATATTACATTTTTTTCATTAATATCAGTTTATATCTGAAAATAAGAATATATTTTCAATATATATACACTTGAAAATAAGTATAATTCATACAGGCACTGTAACTAGAATTGGATCTCTTACCCTATCTAATAAGACATACAATGATATGCGACTCAAGGCTATTCAAGATCGTTGAAGATCAACTGCGACGAAAAATATTTTACGATCCATTTATTCTATAGAATTGAATGTTCCAATATTGTAGTTAAATGAAAGGTTTACGCGTTCGCTTTGAATCGCGGCTGACTAACAATTGACAGCATACCTAAGAATGGAAAACATGTTAAGTGTCCCATCATTTTGTCCGACCAAAATTATGTTCATATTTTTTTCTCTAACTGTCCTCTTGTGTACCATGCAAACTTGAGATTTAGTATGCTTATTTTAGAGAACGCATCTAATATAATAGAGTGTGTAAAATGTACATTTACTTCTTTTAATTATACGATATATTCAAACGTGTCAAACAGGGTGTCTCACTTGAAGTTTCGCACACAAATATTTGCCAAACTATCGGGTGTCCCAAAAATGTTATACTTCCTTGAAAGGGGTGATTACTGAGGTTATTTGAAGTAACTTTTTCCTTAGCTGAAATGATCTCCGCGGTTTTATTTTCGAGTTATTAACGAAAAACACAGAATCAGAATCTCAATCAGAGCGCGGCTATCGCGGACGAGATGTTATCGACCAATATCAACGATATGCTCAGCGGTACCTCTTGTCGAGCCGAAATCCGTCCGTTGCAGCCGCACTCTGATTAGTCCGTGTTTTGCGTTAATAACTCCTTAACAAAGTTACAGAGAACATTTTCACGAACTTAAATGAAAAAGTTATTTCAAATGATCTAAGGTGTCACTGCTTTCAAGGAAATACAATATTTTTGGAACACTCTGTACAGCTCGCTGTAAAAAATGTTTCAAATAAATTTGACTCTATTTCACATGATCATAACTACATAAATACATTGTAAGTTGTTGTAAAACATCTTTAGCTTATTATTGAAATATTAAAATAATAAAACAACTTTCTTGACATTGTATTATTTTATAACCACTAAGATAAGTGGCTAATAACATTTTCTTAACTAGCCGTACCCGTAGTCAACCGACCCCATACTGTAAGTCTACCAACCCCGACCATGAGTCTGGCTAATCAGCATGAAAGGTATTACAAAAAACATTAAAATACCTTAATTATTATCACATTAAGTCAACTTTAATAATTTAATCAGATAGTAAAATATATGTGTTAACAATTAAAATAATAATGATAACGATATTTCGTTCAGATAATTTATTGAAAAATCCAGAACTGGCCTACCAGCCCTGGTCTCCACTAAGGTACGTTTCGGTTTCGGTGCGAACGAACGAACGTGCGGGTGCGCGTCGCTGACAATCAGACCAGCTCGCTCGTAGGCCTCGGTAGTCACTGTAGTCAGTAGTAGGCTCGCGCGCCTGCCGTGAGGGTGGCTGTTTGGCACGTAGCCTGCAGCTCGCCAATTTCGTGCTTCCTTGCCTTGTTCTCCGTCGTTTTTTCACGTTTTCTTTAATACGAACCGTCCTTGTTGATAGTGCCATCACTCTTTTCTTTTCCCAAAGAGTCCTTGTCGAAGTGCAAACTAAACATATCGTAGTAGGTGCGTGCTTATGTGTCCGAATATGTGTGTTCCTGTGTGTTTGTGTGTGTATACAGAAAAATTAACACATATCACTGATAGTTGACAGCAACACACGAACCCCTGTGCATTATAGAGGCGTTCATGCTACTCTAATTAGGTAAGGTAAAGTTCTACGATAACCAAAGTTTTCTATGGTGTTTTTGGCAAAAGTTTTATACTCAAGCGTTGCACCTAAAATTTGAGACTGATGATTTCTATTTTTTAAATGTTTGTCGTTGTGAAATTAGATATTTTTTTATTTTTTTATTTTTTTTTGGGAAAACGAGTTTAAAACGGTTTCGTGATTTTTTACGAATAATACGAAAGAGTTTCAAATACAACTTGATGAAACGATTATTGGCCTAAGGGTTAATATTTTTAATTATAAGATAGAACGAGACAAGTCATGCGTACCTTTTGATCTGAATAGTAATTCCTGAGTGTTGATTCGTTTGATGATTTTATATACTATTTATAAAAAGAAAAGTACGCTTTATTATTCTTTTCATTTTCCAGAAACGTAACTTTAATTTTCTTGTCCTCCATTCAGGGATTAATTCACTTTTTCCAGATAAAAATTCTATTGAACAGTTGTAGGTTGTCTTCAACACCTTTTTTTAAAAATTTAATAACGAAGTGCAGCATTTCAATTAATCGATTATAAAATTGTTGACTACAAGTAGTTTTTATTCAATTACATGTGTCTGCATTTCCAATGAGACATAACTAAATGGCTAAAATTGGAACATATTTACATTTGCAACTACACAAATTTATGTTACTACCCAATATTTGCATTAATCTGAGTAAATGTGTTTATATCGTTAAATGATTCTAACATTTTTTATTATATTTTAATGCAATATGCTATATCGATTAGTATTAGGTTGAATATTATTTTCATAAAAAATTATGTATTTTTGATTTGTACTCATTTTTTTTTACTAAGTGTTACAATATTATTGTTTATGGTATGATCAAAATAATCATTGTAAACATTTTTGGTAATGAAACGTGGCACATTTATTTTGTTTCCTAACGAAATTATAAAATAGTGATGTAATAATAAAGTTATAATATAAAATTTTAATATAAAGTTCACGAAAAGGGAATTTTCATGATGAGTTATTAGAATTATTAGAATAGTAGAGAAAATATAATAGCTATTATGTAATATTCAAGGACAAGAAACTAACTGATCTAACGAGAAATTGTTTCTATTTGCTTGTGAAGTCGATCTAAATACTGGCAGTTATAAAAGTGGAGTTACGCTCCAATTAACATGCATTATTGGATAATATTGGTTGTAGGTAAGAGATATATTAAAAAGGTATACTTTTTTGTTTAAGTTAATGTTTACATTTGTGTTTTGAAGTTTGTAGTTAACAATAGAAGAAGTTTTTAATATACTTCTATCTAATCTTACGTAAGTCTAAAAGAAATTTTATAATTTGAGGTATTTTAGAACAAAGATGGAGGGTGTAATCGACAGAAGAGAAGAATGAATTTTAATAAGAACATGTTTGATATTTATTTAATTGAATGTTTAGTTTTATGCTATAAATCGGATAAAAACTTGATATGGTATACTTCATAAAAATGATTTTGTGAATAAGTTATACTCTACCGTTGTATGCATACTTTATATGCGTATATACATGAAGTTATACATTAAACGTTTAATACATATATTATCTTGTTTTCCAATGAATTTCGTAAAATTCGTATAAATACGGTTTTTTTTAAAGTAGTTGCGCATGTAACCTTACCTCATTCTAAATTATTTCCTAATTTTCCAAAATGAAAATTAGATCGCAGTTTAAAAATGTATAAAAATATTTTCGAATTTAATTTTTTCAGCAATGCTACTTCTAATATTTTCATGACAGTATTTTTGTTCGTGATAATATTATTGTGGAGAAGTAAATGAAAAGAAACAAAGAAACATACTTGAATACAGAAGGGGAAAAAAATGAAAAGAAACATACATTTTTTAAGATAAACTTCAATAGTTTAAGCATATATCTGTTTTTCTCTTTGTGTTGGTGTTGTTGTTACACAGAACGTCAATTATGTTTATTACGAAGATTCAACGTAACGTTTTAAATAAGTACACTTTGAATGAGGGATATTATTTTATTATTTAATTCAATAAAATCTATTCTTCATGCGTTTTGATGTCACTAGATTTGAGATATTCGTGTTTTATTGACATTCTCATATTTTAAACAAATACATCCAATTACAAGACAATTTTAGAGAAATAAGAAATTTTATTTTGTAAAGTAGTATAAAAGTTAATCGCTAGTTCATATATATTAGAGGAAAAAAATCATTAGTTTAGTAGGAAAAGTTTACAATAAGAAAGCAACTCTTTCTATACTAAATTACTATTATAATTTGTATGTGTTCAACGTGTTTGTACACATGATTTTACGCTTGACTTATAGTTGTTGGCTGCGTTAATGTAATAGACAACGAAGGTTCCACAATGTGATAAAAGTAAAATGTTTGAATAATAACAAAAATGCAGAATTATTTCATTATCATTTTATTTTTATTTTATTTTATTATTTTGATATTTTCTTATATCATTATTTTATTATATTATTATTTTTTTTTTTTTGTGAAGCCAGTTTCTTTCCTTGTTTCATTCTTTGAAATAAACTATAAATTTTCTGTCGCCTTTTGTAGTTTTCTTGCTTGCACTACTTTATAAGGTGTTGACATTTATAAAAAATTAATTGTTGCTTTAAAATAATACATATTGTTATCGTTTACTATTTAAACTTTCTTTTACCCGCCACTGTAATTCGTTGATAAAATATTTCGATGGGTTTCGTGTGTTGAGTAAAGTAAAAAAGCGAAGAAAGGTGTTTGGACGCGTCCTGCAACGCGATACCCGTTCCGTGCCAAATTAACACCTTCGCAGGTTTTATAGCATGTGAAATGATCGTTCCTGGGACTTTGTTTCCTTTCTACGCAGAGTGGAAAGTCTGTTGCGCTTACCGGCCGAGATGTTATCGTTTCGCCTGATATCTTCATCTTTATTAAACATCCGCTTCAACCGATTTCGCCAAATTTGGTGACGCGTTTGCACGTTTTACATTTCTGTTTGCAACACCCGTGCTTTTATAATACGACTGTTTAAACGAGTATGCAAATTCCTCCGAGTTACATTGAAATAGCGCGACTATATTATTTCTGCGTCCTCGTTAAAGGGGTTATATACTTTTGAACGGTTCAAACATAAGAGAAATCCAATAATCTCTTTTTATACTATGCAATTACGTTTCTTTAAAAAAAAAATCAATATGTATATCTTATTATATTAAAATAAATCATAATTATTATATTAATTTAAATTGTATTTGCCGAAAATTGGGCAAAATATGCAGAAGGACGTTGCAGTCATTTTTCTATAAAGCCATTTCTGCAAAACACCGTCTATGTTACAAAATCTATTTTCGTGGGGTTTTATCTAATGTACATTTTTTTAAATCTATATTAAACTACACAATTTTGAAAAATACATTTTTTTTATTTTACCAGGGTCCCTTTATTTACACATATAGTATATACCGCTACAGGATATCTCGCTTGATATTGACATCTTTATCGTCTCACTATTATTATTTGTAAGGAAAAATGTTTCAGATGCAAGTCGAATGGTGGGGGGGGGGGGGGGGGGGGGGGTATTGTCTTTAGTGTTATTACTGTTTTCACGAGTGGGTTGACCTTCATATATAGGTCACATAAAGGTCGACTTTATTTCTCTCAATTGTGTATTATTTGATACAGCAATCGATGCAGATAAAAATTCACTATAAATTATATGGACCTATTTATATTGAAAATTACTACTTACGCTTAAAATTGCCTGCTTAAGCTTCAAAGCGAGGTCTGGCTTGCATAATTGTCACCAACTTGTCTTAAGGTGTACATTATTATTTTTATTTATATCTAAATCACATCACATGTAAATTTCTTTATTCATTTAGAGCGTGTAATTTCTTTAGATATAAATAGAATTTGCTTTATAACACTGTTCAACACCAAAATTGTTTTGCAATACCTGTTGGGTGATTCTTATACACTTTGTCATTCTAAAACCAAATCCGAAAGCAGAATTGTTCTATCACGCAACGTTTTCAAAATATGGACCGTTTATTTTGAAAGTGGTGTAAGTCCATTTTCTTTTGTTTCGAGAAAATGAAAGGTTAATATATTTGTTCATTTAAAAATATAGGCAAATTATATGAGGTCTGGCATTGTTTCTATTGTTTTATCAATATTTAATTTGATTATATAGATTTGTTTTAGGCGAATTAGAGTACGATAACACACATTTATGGACTGTAAATGGACTTACACCACTTTCAAAATTAGACAATTGTAAAAATCGTTTAATTTCAATTTTGAAAAATCAAATATCACTTAAAATATACTTCATTTTAATATAATTTTGCTTACAAGTACGCATAAGAACACATAACATTTTATTTTAGACGCCAATTACATTGTCAAAATTACAAGATACTGATAGTATTTACTTATTCTCTGCATGTGGTAGTGTTTCAAAATATGCATGATGCACCGGAGGTATATAAGGTAATAACTGCTTCATGTCTTTATATTTTTCGTAAGTAATAGGCCTGTCATTTTGGTACAAACGTGCCAGGGCGATTTTTTCAAATTTTAGCGGTCTTCCAGGACGTATAGGTAATAAATTTATAATTTTAAATTCTGCGTCCTTCATCGTTGTTTTATAAAAAATGGTATATGGTGCACTTTTGAGAAACCTCAACCAACATATTTGCAACCAATTGACCTATTCCCCATTAGTATTTTTTTATCTGTTTTTTGAAATCAAACTAAAATCAAACTGTGCCATCTACCTCTGTCAATTGGACTTATACCACTTTCATAATCGATGATTATGGAATTTCATTGGCCGACCGATTGTAAGTTGTACAAAACATGGGATTTTTTTGAGAAATTAAACACGGACCAGTTATATATAAAAAATTTACATTAAATTAAGCATGAATTACGTGATATCTCATTTTTCTCAAAAATGGACTTACACCACTTTCAAAATAAACGGTCCATATATTGGTTTTTGTAAAAATGTATAACTTTGATAAAAATTGACGTGTTGCGCAAGAACTAAACACGCGAGAAAGTTCAAGTTTGAGTCAAGAGATAGAGGGGACTCTCTTCTACATATCCATATAGCCAATTATATTTTTATGTACTTCCTAATAGTTGTAAATGGTTGTTAAAGTTTGAAAATGTGCCAACGCAGGCACTTTGTACGCTCTATTTTTGTATTTATGTGAAAAATCCTTTATCCAGCAGGAATTTACTATACAGGAATGCATTCTACAGACATTACTGGTAAAGAAACCATTCACGAAAAGTATTTGGTTCCCTTAGTATAAGAGAAGATTAAGAAAATAGTCATTGACAGCGTGTGCGCGACGCGTTCGCGCCAGACGGCCATTGCAGCCTTTTCGCGACTCGCCAGGGCCGTCGCTATGCGTAGTCGACGTTGGTACCATTCAAGTATGTCTTTGCTTAATATGCTTAATTACATACATTTCTTTTTTGTCTTTTTGGGTGTCAATCGTTACACAAAATTATGAAAATACGAATTATATTCACATTTCATTGTGGAAATGCTTAATAAAGAAAATTGACCGCAGCAATGCGGTGACTGGAAAATTTTATTTTCAGTAATTGTTGTCTTATCTTTATAATTGTAATACCAATGGACATTCGAGATTCTTCCGATTAAAATAAGTCGAAACACGATGTAAATGGGACTATTTATATTGATTTAAGTACATAAGTAATACATAGATTGCTCCGTATTAAATCGATAAAATGTCGCGGAAGTGTATAAATCAGCCACTTTTTGTTATATTTATGACGAAATTATTTTAAAATCGAAACAAGGAATACAATTCCAGCATTAATCTTTCATCAAGATATTTCACCAGTGGAAAAACGTTACAAAGGAAAAGACTTATATGCGATGCTGGCTAATTACTGTTGGACACTTATTGAAAAACAGGATACCAAGAACAAGCATCAAGCAAGGCAGAAACAAACAAAAAGATAAAAATAATGTATGTAATTCTGCATAGGAAGCAAAGACATATTTGAGTGATACCAACGTCGACTACGCATAGCGACGGCTCTCGCGAGTTGTAAAAAGGCTGCAATGGCCGTCTCGCGCGAATGCGTCGTGCATAAGCTGTCAATAAATATTTTCTTAATCTTCTCTTATACTAAGAGAACCAAATACTTTTCGTGAATGGTTTCTTTACCAAAAATGTCTGTAGAATGCATTTCTGTATAGTAAATTCGTGCTAGATAAAGGATTTTTAACATAAGTACAAAAATAGAGCGTACATAGTACCCGCGTCGGCACATTTTCAAACTTTAACAACTATTTACAACTATTAGGAAGTACAGAAAAATATAATTGGCTACATGGATATGTAGAAGAGAGTCCCCTCTATCTCTTGACTCAAACTTGAACTTTCTCGCGTGTTGAGTTTTTGCGCAACACGTCATTTTTTTTATCAAAATCATGCATTTTTACAAAAACCAATATTTTTCGAAAACATTGCGTGATAGAACAACTCTGCTTTCGGATTTGATTTTAGAATGACAAAGTGTATAAGAATCACCCAACAGCTATTGTAAAACTCGAAAAAAGTTTTATTTTGTTTGACAGTGTAATTACTGGAGTCGTATTTCGAAAAAGGTAGCAATTTGTTTATTTTTTATTTGTCAGCAATCATATCGGATTTGTTTTAAGTTGAATGTAATGTACAACACTTTCCTCTTTTGGTACTTGAAAAAGTACAATTTACTCGGTAGGTCCATTGTAAGAAGTATAAGTTTTGTGGTGATTAAATCTAGATATTAAGAGTGTTTGTTTTATCAATATATTTTTAGTAAAAGTTGATTAGAGACAATTTCAATGTTTTATTACAATTTATTATCGTTACTAAACTTTTATGGGGTAATATATTTCCATGCTTTAAGAAATCGTGTTTACAATAAACCGAAAGCAGAACAGGAATTACATTTGTGTACATGAAAGTAATTCAGACTTTGATCTTGACAGCATAGGTTTATTCTGCATTCTAGTGAAGCTTTTCTGAAAGTGTTGCCCCTTAAAATATTTAACTATTAAATTTTCAAATTGAATATTAAAATATTTATTTGAGGGGTAAAATAAAATTAACCATATGAAGCCAGTTAATTTGTTTATTACGTGCTTCAACTTTGTGTCTTCTGAACCTATATGCAATTAAAATAATTTCGAAGTTATGTATAAAAAACTTTATTTGGGAGTACAACAACTAAAGGTACATCTTGTAAAAAGCAAACGTTTTGCAAACATTTTGAATTCTTTATGAAACGATTGATACATTTAATTGACGTGCTACATAATGTTATTAACTAGTTCTAGTATGCCTTGTTACGAAAAAAGGTTAAAAATCACTGTCTTGCACCCATTATCAGAAATAGCGTTTATCAGAATGAATAGTTTTCCCATTAGTTTGAATACATTTGCATTCTACTATTACGTTCATCTCGCTCCGGTTGTGTTTCGTGTTGAATCTGTATAGGAATTTAAAATTGACTTGAGCATACTAAATAAATTTTAGAATGGACGGCCACGCCTTTCACTTGTTAAGTACATGCATAAGGGCGTGAATGCGGGTCACGTCTGTTTTTGCATGTTCATCGAACGTAAACATGATGTTGACTCGGCCTTGTCCCTGTTGCTCTCATTTCGAGTGCGAAGAATGTGTAGATTACACCCACGCTGTAGAATACTGCACTGTAGTGGAGTAGAACCTCAATTATCAGAAATTCCGGTTGACGAAACAATCGATTAACGGAAATTTAATTACTGGACCGTCAATTAAAAGGAACGCTCAACCGTTCGAGAAGTTTAAAAATTTAGCGTATTAACGGTGTTTTCATTTTACCTACGTTTCGCTATACGAGTGGATAGAACATAATGAGAAAGTAATTGATAATTATATCCGTGGCATAAACAAGAGAAACCGTGAAATTGGACGAACATGAAAGTTAATTAGTGCAGGTGAAAAAGCAAGAATAGAAGCTAAAAAAGAATTGCATGTTAATTTCTTCTGTAAGGGAAACATAACGAAAATATTTAACAATTCTGTACAGTGGCACATACGCGTTCTATTATAATTAGATAAGTAATACTGTGGGCATAATTATACTTTTGTATTTTTACTCACTGCAATGCAATATGTTTATTTGAAAGTTATTGTATAGTGTCGTGCAAAACATTGATATCGCATATTTATTCTCATTCTAAAACTAATATTTTTAAAAACTTTTAGTGAAACTTAGTACTTAGTATAAGTACAGTTATTATTTATTAAAAGCTTATTTCTTTAATGTTCTTTGTTGCTTTCAGTTTTCAGAGTTGTTTAAGATTAGTAATCGACGGTGTATATTATTTTTAAATATTAGAACTTACTATCAAATGCATACAAAATTTTTAGAGTGTTATACATGCTTTTGTCAAAGGTGACTTGAAGGTCATGGTGTCGCAGTTCGTTGAAATTGTTCTGCTGTATCATGTAATTTCATATGTTAAAAAATCAATATTAATGGGCGAAAAACAGTTGATGTTCTTGAAAACTTGAAAAATATGACCTTGAGAAAAAGTCACGTACCACATTACTTGTGGTTCTTATTCAGACGTCCTGGGAGCATTTTTTGTATCGGCAAACATAAGGAAGATATTGATAAGTGCAAGATAAAAAAAACACCCTGTATGCAAGATTACTTGCACAGTCTGTTAATATTATAGAAAATCTTAGTAACACATTTGGTTTCGTGCATTTGATGATGCATTCTGCGGTTCCTTCCGGCTTGATTCTCGGCGCAGGCATTTGACACATCAGCGTTAATTTGTTAACTCGACTGTTACTTGAGTTTGGCTAGCACGCATGCCGTGCCCATTTAACGTACACACATTAAGTATGCCGGGCGTGACGAATGTACTGGCATTCGTCTGCAGCATAATTGCCAGAGTCACTTCTTTCCGTCCGTGATCTCAGTTTCTTTTTCCAGGTTCATCTTATCTGTTCAGACAAGGGTCTGCTCAGAGTGTCTAACTTTCTTTTCGTTCACAGATGAAGTTTCAGTTAAAGATAACAACAATTTCTTGAAAAGTGACTCTAATTAATATCAGGATACTGTTAGGAAGACGATAACATTTTTAATAGTTGACCATACGACTTGGTGTTTTTAAGAAGTTAGAACAATTAGTTTACTACGTGACGTGAAAAAAATTGTGAGAACATTTGCTAAGTGGTTGGAATTAAAGAGAAAATACTGAAAGTTGATTTTTACAACTTTTTTATGTGGGCCTATGTTGAAAATTTAAAAGGTATGTCTTATAGAATTCCATCAAAATCAGTCAATGTTACAACGAGTTACAAATGTTTAAGGGGGTATGCAACTCTGTAAGCCTAATAAAATGGAGTAAATTTAATTTTTTTTCGCATATAAAGATACTGTAAGAAGAAGATTTATTAGGGAGTATTAAGCAACATTTTAGCTTTATTGTCATATTTGTTTTATTACATACAATCATAAAATGGTGGAGTTGTATAATATTATCTAACTCCATGTCCAACAAAACCTTGATAGCTTGCACTCTGCAGTGACTGGATTATAAAAAATAAAAAATTGTTGTATTAATTTAAACAAAAATAGATTATCTACAATGTAGCGTACCATATTTCTGATATCTTAATTCGTTGCATAATTGTAGTATTACAAAAACGAATCATATTTCTTGAAAGTATAAACTTCGGAAAATTAATAATTGTGCGTTACCAACACATTATAAATGGAAAGAATTATTTTATAACGCCACACGATATTTTCTTTCTATTTATCATATTCTGTATTTTATTTCATAGTTTATCATGTTAACAGCACGTCACATATGGGTGACACTAATTTTTGACCTTTGAAAAATACTGTTTATTATGTTCGAATAAACTGTATTTCACTAGCGTTTTCAGAATGCAAAAGGATTAAAGTATCATACACCGTGATAATTCTCAACTTATTAATTTCGGTTTCATTAATTAAATTAATTTAATTTTGTGACGATTTTGGGGATTGATGTTCGGTACTGAACGTGTTATATATCCTATACAAAAGAAAATTCACACTTTACAGGAGAATAGACGAAATATACATCAATGTATATTAAATAAAAAATGAATTGTTGGACGACTGCAGTTAACAAAATTTTCACTTCATTATGGTCAACCTCACCCAGCCAGTCATGTCTACAATACTGTCAAATAAGATTTCTTATTTTTTGCCTGCATTTACTTTTGTATTTAAAAGTCATTTGCTTCTTCCAATTTCAAAATAAATATAATATGTTAAAATTATTTGTACTCCTCATTACCGATAATAGGTTTGTCCTTATAAACTTATTTTAACGGTTTCCTCACGTTCGCTTATGAATATTAAACTTTTACTGCAAATATATCTCTACAAACGAATATATAATTTGTTTTCCGTGAGGAAGTTAATAACAACAAAGTAACTCTTACGTGTCTGGTCACGATGTAAATTATAAAACAAGTGGTTAACCCTCAGCTGGCGAGGGACACCCCCTACCTGAAACTTTCCAAAACTTTTTAAACTAATGATAATGTCGGTATACTTATTACAAACAAACTTTTATTCGTGTTTTTTGCTAAATATTGTTGTGTTTCTTTGAATATTTTTTTTTTTAGGTAATGTCAAAACGTTAGTATTTCAAGAAACAAGCTTTACCGTTTCTTTTTATAACATTTTCATGGGAACAGATATTCTCTTGTATCAAACATAGAAATTCGGACTTAATAAAGAATTAAAAAAAGAATGAGAGCTAACTGTTTGTTCTGATCTCTGCTATAAATAGTTCCATATGCCTAAGGCGCAGTATGGTAGGACTAACGGCATCCATGTTTTAGAAGATTTGTGATACAGATGGTTAAAGATTATGATGATTTATCCAGCGAGTAATCTTCGCGACCCGCATCGCCATTGCTTGTATTCATTGTTCTGGACTGCATTGTTCTTAGACGCCTAAACGGTATAATGGAGAATGCACGGAAACTGTCGTGCTAACGATCTATACCGCCGATAGCAAGAGAACATGGCCAACAACATCGTTAGAACGGTCAAACTGGTAAAATGTCGCTGAGTTATGCTCATGACCGTGCGGTTTTACATTTTCCATCTTCGATTAAACCGAAGTTTCGTTGCACAAACGTGGAACTTCGCCTGTAGCTATATAGCTTATTGAATAGGGCAGAAACGATGCGCATTGTGATAGGGGGCGAATATCTGGGGGTCACTTTGTACAAAACATTTGTAATGGTGAGCTACCGCACGAAGAAACTGTAGACATATAGGGAACTCTACAGTCATGTCAGTCACATAATTGATGGCACACATTTTAAATCGGAATAAGTTTTTTTTTTATAGATGAACCAAACATCTTCACGTTTTCTGCCAAGTTAGAAGGATTAGTTTAATAGATCAGGAAAAAATGAGAAAGATTTAAGATTGAGGAAAATTGCATTTAATCGAAATTACGAAAAAGATAGTAAATATTACTTTTTACGACTTTTTGGTTTGGGCCTGTAACGAAAATAGAAATAGATTCATATAAGTTATATTATGTGCTAAAAGCTTCATCGAGTCTGAGCAATTGGTTTATGAGTTGAGGAAAATTGTAAAAATTGCTGAATAATAGAATAAAATGAAAATATTAATAAAAATTATTTTGACCATTTTTAATTATTTCTACTTTATGAACCAATTAACCAATTTCGATGAAATTTTTAGCATACATATTTAGTATACATATTTTTAGCACTCATATGAATCTACAAAACACATTTACAGGCCCACAAAGAAGTTGTAAGAAGCAACTTTTATTATTCTTCTCGTAATTCCAACTGAATGCAATTGTTCGATCCCACACAGACCGAACGTGAGATTTACGACATAAACACGATCGGCTGCAATAGCCGGGACACTTGAGGCGGCGCGACGGTCCCAGGATTTGGGTGTCACCGGACACCAATTCGAGACTCCTCGTGAGCGTGCCCATTGAAAGGGCAATTGTATCGTACAAACAGTTTAGTTCTTTATCTTTCCCATATCCTTCGCATCCAATTCTTTAGACAATCCAAACACAGTTTCACCAAAGCGCATCCCTACTCCGACGACCAGAATACACCACCCACTCACCAATTAGAAATCCTTTAGTCACTCCACACAGTTAAAAACAACCAATAGAAGAAGATTAAGAGTTAACATTATACATAACACGACAGTAAGACTTTAGATCTCAAAAGGTTCTCGAACCAGACACAACACGCACTATCAATCTTCGCTTCAGCAATTTTTACAAAATTATCCATACAAGTTGCCTAGTACACTAATCCTTCTAGCTTGGTGGAAAAACTAAAGTCGTTAGGTCTATTTATAAAAAAGTTATTCTGATGAGAAGTGTGTGCCGTCAATTTTGTGATTGACCTTATGATGAACTTATTAGACTGGAATTAGTTTACAATAACTTATGAAGTTATCATGAGAAATGAGTAGATATAATTTAAAACCGTAAAAATATTAGAAGAATTGAAAAATACTGATATATTAACTACAACGTATTAATATAAATAAAATTATTTCATAGTGGGCACTCCAAGTATTTTAGTAACATTGAATGTACTGGTATTTTCTTTAATTTTCTTTCATTTATACACATGGACTTAGAGAATTAGTTATTTAGACACATGGACAGTAAAGAAAAGATTGCAGAAACAGGTGGAAGATTATAACCATCATGATAATAAATCATTATTATGCGCGAACGATTGAAAAAGACTTGTGCATACACCTAATAGCTTAAATTATAACGGCTAATTAGTAACGGATCCATTGAAGAACGAAAATTTGAAATTATTGTTCTACCTATGTAAACAAAATGAACAATTAAAAACGCAATATCTTCTGGCGAATGATGCAATACTGCTGCGTGCAGGTTGACGTGTGTATAATGCGAAATTTTCACAGGGGTGGACTAATGATGGTAGAATGGGGGAAGTTCTCTTATCATCAGAATCTACGTTAAACAGCACTGTCGTACAACATCGTTCAAAACCTTTGAAATGCTGGAAATGAAGGATGTACTTCCATTGAGTTAGAAATAACTTCTGTTTCCACTTTTCATATGAATGTTGCTTTATAATAATTTACAATCAATATTTATCTCTATTACATATTCTCAATCATTTCTATATTTTCCAATTGGTATTCAATCAATTTTCGATGTTACTCTATAATTTTCTGCCATTCACGGCAAAATATTACTTACATGAATACAGTTTTTACTCGATATATGTCACAAATATTTAGCCGATAAAGGTCTTAGAACTATCCCCACTGCCGCGAGGTATACCTCGTGAGTGGCCATAAAGCTGGAGAGACCTCAGCCTTCGAGGAGTGTAACATAATACGGGTCGGGTATATCGGTGTAAAATCAAGAGACCACTACTAATACAATATTAAAACTTCTTTATTTTTCGTTATCGGAATTATATCACATTTGGTATTATTTTCGTTAGAAAAATGCCACGAATATGTTGATGATAGTTTCATACAAAAATAATGTAAAATAAAGAAGTTTTGTTATTGAATTAGTAGTGATCTCATACCGATAGACCCGACCGGTATTATGTTACACTACTCAGCGACTGAGGCCACTCGAGTTTCGCTGACCTTTTCTACGTTCGACAGTGTATCAATGAATAGTACAAGCATCCAGCCTATAATTGTCCCTGCCAGACCCGTGTTTTGGACATGCATCGTATAGATATGTATGTTTACACTCCTGGGCGACCGAGACCTTTAGAACTTCGGTGTCCTTTTCTACGTTTGGCGTGCATCAAAGAATGGACGATGTATGTCTCTGGATAGACTCGTGTTCTGGATAAAAATGCAAGTACAATAAAGAAGTTAGAATAAAGTTTAAAAACACTAATTTGCACGGTTTTAAGTCTGCTATAAAGTGCATGTCAAATATTTTCTTTTACTCGTGACCTTTGCGAGTTACGAAGGTCACCATCTTTTTTTTTTAATGCATACCTAATTTTTTTACACATTTATGAAGTAGGAATCATTTGCAGTCAAAATCATATTCGGTAAAAAATTGATATTATGCATTGTTTACGAGATAATCGGCATCTGTAGCATCAATGTCAAAGAGGTTGAGAAAGTATAAGAATAATTGTTTTATGAAACAATTTATTATTAATTCATAAATTGCTCGAAACTTTTACTATCTGTACAAACTGTATGTTCGATACAGGAAGACTATCGTTCAATAAGTTGACCACAACATGCGTATTGTGTGCTGGAGTAGTATCTTGTCGGAAAATATTGTTTGCAGAAATTGCTAATGCAGAAGATGCCATAAGTAACCTTGAAAAATTCTGTGCAATTTTTGAATCGATGATCATCGGTTTAAGTATGCGTGTTATGCAGACTTTCCACACCATAATGTGCAGAACGAGACTTATTTATCAAATAATATTTTGACTTCATTTATCAGATATTATTTGTATACTTCCTCAATGTCTTTGACATTCCAAATCAAATTCAAAAATACTAAAACACTAAATACAATCCAGTTTATTTCTTCTATACCTCAGATGCCGATTATGTCGTAAACAATGCATAATATAAATTTTTTATTATTTCTTTTATTACACTACTCTATCACTCTATTACTATTACTTTTTTTTCTATTTCATAAATCTGTAAAAAAAGTGGAGGTATGAATTTAAAAAAACTGTGGTGACCTTCATAACTCGAAAGGTCACAAGTAAGTAGCAGACTTAAAACCATGCAACTTTGTCTTATTAAACTTTCTTGTAACTTCAACCAGTTACGAAATATTTGCTATGATATTTATAGAGAGACACCCTGTATATCGATAAAACAATGTAACAGTGAACCCAAAAGTAGGCTACGGGACCCAATTACTGTAGGGGTACCAATTACTGTGCTTACGTTAATTACGTTTAAAGGAGAATGAATATTAAAAAATAGGTATTAAATTTTTTTCATTAAAATCAGTTAACATCAAAGATGTATATATATGTTATATATCGCTTTTTTAATATTGATTATGCTTTAAAAATAAGTATAATTAATATAGACACAGTAATTGGTCCCCCACAGTAAATGGATCCCTTATCGTGGTACTGCGAAATCAAATCAACGTAAAAATAAATCAATACAGTTAGGTCATGTTTTTAGAAATTCAGTCAGCGTCTGGACAGGAGTATTTGATCGAGCAAACTAAACCTTCCTAGTAAAACAATGTTCGTGATTGGATGTGCAAATATTTTATTATCCTTTTCGGCACAGCAGATAATGCGCGACTGTAGGATATGAGTTTGATTACTATTGTCTACAGTTGATGTTACAATCGAAGACGTTCATACTAACAGGAATAGAAAGACATACGAAGGGCTCGGAAGCCAATCAGTGTAAGTCCCCGAGCAAGACGACTGAGGTAACTGAATCTTTTGAAACTTAATTGCAAAAAACAATATCAGTACATATAATTAAATGGAAGGATGATAAAAATACATTTATTAACATATTACATATAACTAGGCTTAAGTACAAAAAGAAACAAAATTCTTACTATTACAAAAATATGATGAACACAATTTTTTCGGGTGAGCACGCTTAAGAGATTTGAAGTTCATTGTTATCTCTTTAACACGTTAAGCGCCACTTTCCGTTCAGACCTCGCCGGTTCTTACGGATCTAACTATGGCCTGAACGGAACGGCACGCAAATTCGGCGTGGCGCTTAACGTGTTAATTGGACCATGTATTATTAAACACCCGAAACTTAGGCTTTCTAAAATTTTTTATCAATCGCAATGGTCACTCAAGGTCATGGACATGAAACAGAATATTTCTGTTTTTCTTACTACGTTGATTGCCATGACCCAATAACTTCTCTGAAACTTTCGTTTCAATTATTTCTTCCTTTCCGCAACTGTGGACATTATTAAAAATGGTGAAATTAAGTGGAATAATGCTGGAATATGTGTAATACGTGGGGTGGTGTTAAGTGACACACTCATTTGCTAAAATATTGGTTATGAATACAAATGCACAATACAGCGATTTCTCTATATATGTCTCTAAGACCTGGATGATAAACGTCGCAGAATTATTCCTATTACCGCGGGGTATACGGGGGGGGGGGGGCTCGGAGCACGAGAGGCATCGGATGCCGATGAGTGTGAACATAACATGGCTCGGGTACGTGTCCTGGACGATACGTACATAAATTACCATCATCCGTTTCCTTATTTTTCGTTGTCATACGTTCCGCTTACGCGCATTTAAAGTCGAAATGGACTGCAAGAGTGTACATAATAAGGCGCATAAACAATGGCCAAATGCTCTTTCCTCGTTGCTCTCTGTCCACGGTCGGCGCTTCATACCTGGAAGATACAAGGTCGGCGCGACAGACAAGAGCACTTTATGGGGCTCATAAAGCGATAAAGACATCTGTATAAATGTACACGTCTTGGATACTGTGTAACGCACCGTGCACTTCGGCGCTATCTCACCTGAGAAATGTTCCCGCAAGAGGAAAGTGCGTATTACCTGTCGGGAACGTTGCCGCGTATAAGTCACAGTGATTCCTGCGGAAATTACAGTACATATCTGATACGCGCGCCTCCGAAAATAGCATAAAAGATTATAGCACAATATAGTCTCTACTCAATAAATATCCCAAATATCTAATCTATAATTGCCCCAGAACTGTCTCCACTACCGCGGGGTATACCCCGTATATCGGTGTGAGATCAGGAGACTACCACTAGTCCAATAAGAAAACTATTGTTTTTATTTTTCATTATTTTTTATGGGACTTTCACCAACATATTCGTGACATTTTTCTAATGGAAATAATACCAAATACGAAATAATTCCGATTATGTTTACTTGTGTAATGAATGATGAAAGTTACTTCCCATTACAATTATGTATATTAATGGAAAATTAGTGTAAATATGTTCCGAATTATACTGTGTTTGTCTGGGTTTATATTGTGTTAGTGCATATGTCATATATCATATGCATATATAATCATATATAATCATATAATGCATATATATATAAAATAATTATTAATAAAACTTTTATTTTTTATTTGAAGTCCTGAGCTTACGCCAGTCTGTCATCTTTCCCATACGCTGTCCGTCTTTGCGTCGGAAACTTTCATCGTTCATTACATAAGTAAATATCATCGGAGTTATATCATATTTGGTATCATTTTCATTAGAAAATGCAACGAATATGTTGGTGAAAGCTCAATAAAAAAATAGTGCAAAATAAAGAAGTTTTGTTATTGGATTAGAAGTGGTCTCACACTTCTATACCTGATCCTTATTATGTTTAAGGCCGTTGTACACTAGACCCGACCGCCACCTGAACAGCACCGCACCGCCGCCGACATTTTGACATTCTTCTATGTAATTTAAATGGGAGTGCGCACATATAACGGCAACAGCACAGTACCGGATCGTATGTGCGCACTCTCATTTAAATCACATAGAAGAATGTCAAAATGTCGGCGGCGGTGCGGTGCTGGTCAGGTGGCGGTCGGGACTAGTGTGCAACGGCCTTTATACTTCTCAGCGACCAAGGCTATCGAACTTTGCTGTTCTTGTCTATACTCGGCAGTGAATCAAAGAATAGTATCTTGTAGCCCATAGTTGTCCCTGGCCAGTCCCGTGTTTTGGACAATTATCGAGTGGACACTGTACTCACCTATTTTTGTTTTCACGCTTTAACCCCTTGACGTACGAGTGGAATTAAATGAAATTCTATGTGTCTGAAGGTATCATTTATTATTTAACTTAGTTTTATGAAATCTTAACGATTCATTTTTGTATAAATTCAAAACGGATGTGTTTCCAGGATGATAATGTTGTTGGTAATATTTGTCGAAGGAGATAAATGAATACATTATGTGTCACTTATAGACTGCAGATTTGTATGCAAAATGAAAATTGTTTGCATCAATTACAATGAACAGGAGCCAAACAGAAATTTCATCACGTTGAAACTCTTGAACTCTTTTAACCTTCCGACGGCGGAATCCGGGTCTCTATTGACCCAGTGTAGCAAATTGGTCATTCGGTTGCTTAGTTTCTGATGAATTAATTAAATGAACAGATGGCGCAGTAGAGACAATAGAAACATTAACGTGTCTACGAGAGGTATACCTACGTGCAAAAATATGTTTTAAAAAATTAATAAAGAAAAGAATGAAGGATCCTAAACATTATCAATTATATATAAGACTGATCCACTGCTCGAGGGTTAATCCTGCTTTAAATTACACTCACTCATTTTTACCATAAATGCATAAAATCCGCAGTCTAATGATTTGTATTTGAAAACAAATACATTTTATGACACAAATCAAACGTATTACAGTATTAAAAAAGTAATGGTTGAAATTTTACCTTGTGGAACGTATCAAGATTAATTTAAGTTTTCGATATTTCATGTTGATTAGAGTTTCACTACGGCTGACTTGTCATGTGAAAGCAGAAGATTTTTAATTCAGTGAATATTATTGTAGAAGAAGTCCATTTATTTCCCAATCTGTCGAATCTGTAATATAAGGTATTCACATGGCGTAGGTGAAGTGTAACTCTCACGGTGTAGTAGATTGGGCTTCACGCTCTACTTGTTACTGTACTAGGGAATATTTGGGGGACGGGGTGGGGGTGGGAAACTTGTGTAATATGGTGAAAATAAGGCGATATTTAAGTCCTGTTTCTTTACAATACTTTCATGAAACGTTTAGGACGTTGATATACATTTTAGAAAGTAGAACAGTTTTTTTCTTTGTACGTATCTAAGCTAGTTATGCAATAGTTTGAGTTGTCAATCATAAAAATTACATAGTAAGAGAAAAAATAAAAAATTCAGGAAGTGATAAAATTTACAAAAGCATTAATGTTTCCACGAAAATTGTTTATCGTATATACAGGGTGAGTCACTTAACGTTTGCACCTCAAATATCTTCGTTATTTCTAAAGATACGTAAAATAAGGTAGGGACAAAGTTAAATGGTATAATGGGGCTGACACGATGCCAAAAAATTTTTGTTTTTATCATTTTTTAGAGATATCAAGGTGACCTTGACTTTTAAAAATGGAACCACTCTTTTTTAAACACTTACAATGATAATCCCTTTCATTAGGAATTCAGTGACAATAATTATTCCAAGGTCATTGTAGGTCACAGACAGAGAAAATGTATAAGATTTAGAATATGAAAGCAGAATACGTTTATCAAGGTTGAGATTTGTAGTAAATAGTAAACATACTATGGTCGTAGTTAAAGTAAACATACTAAGGTCTTTCAGTGTTATTATTATTCAGCATTCTTATTTATTATCAGTATGTTTCCAAACACGATTCCGCTATGTCTTATTCAATGACTGAAAAGTGTAATATGATCACGATTTACTGTGAATGTAGGCAAAATGCAATGCATGTCCGATTACTTTACGAAACACTCCTTCTACACAGACTTTCATTAATACGTACAGGTTGTTTCGAAGTACTGGAAGTGTACATGCAAGATAGCACAAACGGAAGAATCCCACGACTAATGAAGGCAATAAAATTAATATTTTACCAGCTATAGTTGTCAATCCTCACGTGAGTACGAGAAAAATTTCCCGGGAATCAGGCATAAGTCAAAGTAGCGTGATACGAATTCTGGCCCGACATTTTCATCCGTTCCACATATGACTCAATAAAAACTAGCACGGGAATGATTTTCAAAATAGAATTAACTTTTGTCAATGGGGATTGCTTCAAAATCATTCATTTTTTTCTAATGTCTTGTTTACGGACGAAACAACATTCACTAATCATGGCTCAATTAATCTACGGAACGCCCATTATTGGTCTGTGGATAAATCCGAAGATCTGCCAATTTTGTTAGAAGTTGTCCCTTTACAAAATCACTATGATATGTAGTACCAACATGACGGTTGTCCTGCTCGTTATGCACGAGTAGCAAGAGAAACGTTGGATTTTCGATTTCCAAACCGATGGATTGAACGAGGCGGAACTGTTTCATGGCCAGCACGTTCGCTTGATTTAAATCCACTGAATTTCTTTTTATGGGGTCTGCTAAAAGAGACCGTGTACATGGATGCTCCAACAACAGTTGAAGATATGCGTCAGCGGGTGTCTCTCTCTCAACATCTCTCGGATGTACTCATCAGTGTTCAACATTCCTTCAGAGCTCGTTTACATCAATGTATCGACGTAGACGGCCATCATTTCGAACATTTATAAAATACGGTTATTTTGCTTCCATATTTTAGTTTTATACCATTCGTCAGGTTCCATTTAAAAAAGTCAAGGTAACCTTGATATCTCTAAAAAAATGACATAAAAACCAAATTTTTTATGGCATCGTGTTAGCCCCATTGTACCATTCAACTTTGTCATTACCATACTCTACGTATTTTTAAAAAACAATGAAGATATTGAGGTGCAAACGTTAGGTGACTCACCCTGTATACATATTAAAATTGCTCTTATAAAAGAAGTTTCTATGCTTTGCTATGTTCTAAAGAACAAGTAAATTAAATAATCTCTAATGATCGAGGTAGGTGTAAAATTAATATTTTTAAACGAAATATAATTCTTGGAACTGTTCTTAGCTGTTTCGATTATGATATGAATATGGTATGATTTGGATATAATTATGATATTAGTTAAGATGTTCTTAACAGAGAATTTAATTTTAATTTTCTATATACCGTACTACATATTATAATATACGTATAATTATTTTAGTGACCAAATACTTTTTACTCTGACATTGTTATCTTTTACTTAATCAGGTATAGTAACTTCTATTTAGGTATAGTAAGTTCTACTAGATCTATACATATTAATTAAACTCATATCTTGATGACTAGAGACATTTGTGTAATTCCTGAATAATGTAACAAGTATGTTACAGAATAAACCAAGAAATCTTCAATAATGATCACCAAACTTTCAATTCAATATTAGTTTATCAATTTGCTCTACACATATAATCTATTCATGTTTTGTTTGTGGCATTTAATTTATAAAAATTTTCATTTTCACAAAACTTCGTATTTCAATAATTTTATTGTGCTAGTAATAATAGTAATAAATAGGAACTTGTTGTAAATTAAAAGGGGACCATGCAAACGTTATGAAAGTAATATTTAAATTACGTTTTAATTATTTAATACATATTGAGTGTAAAAGATGTTCAATTGCCGATTTTTCGTGTATGTCCACGAAGAGTCAACGAGCTTGGTTTGCACGACCTCCCTATTAAATGGTGTGGGAAAAGAATTCTTTGTTGGTGGTCTTAAGTATCGTTTGGAGTTATTAATGATAGGCTCTCTAAAAACTACATTTCATACTTATAACGATCATTTATATGCGGTTTTATATTAAATCTGACGTGACAATTTAATAAACTGTTACATATGGTGTAAATAATCATTTATAAAGAAACGTGGAGTATTTAGTAACATACAATAGTATTCACAGAAGTAGTATAAGCTTAGTCACTTTGTTGGTGGGGGGGGGGGGGGATTAACTTAAAAAATAGATTATCTACAATGTAGCGTACGATTTTTTAATAATTTTTAAAAATGAGAAAATGGCAACTGTTAAAAACAAAAGGTATCCTTTCCGCTGAAACAAGTCAACTTTAAACATTTATAAAAATTCGACAAATTAGAATATCAAAAAAAAAATGTGCGCTACGTTGAAGATAATCTAATTTTTTTTAAGTTAACACATCAATTTCTTATATTTTAAATTGCAGTCTTTGATGAACGTGGAATTAAGTACAATAATAAATATGCTAATATTATACAATTAAAAAATTTTGTAATTTTATATAATGAAAAAATACGAAAATAATGCTAAAATGATACTTGATTTTTTAATAAAAAAATCTTCTTTTTTACAGTATCTTTATATGCGAAAAAGGAATGTTAGATTTATACTCCATTTTATTAGGCTTACTGGGTTGAATACACCTTTAATAATTTTTGTTTTACATGTAACATCACAAAGAGAATTTACTGTACGTGCGACGGTGTACACCGAACCATTATCTTCTTAATTCTCTGATTATATGACCAACCGTACAATTTAAAATAATTTCATCGGATTCTGGTTGACAGTCGAAATAATTTCGCGCGATACAATTTACTACCGATGTTTTGCATTTCCGACAAGCCCAATGGGGTGTAGCATGATTTGTGGAAATATTGCATAGGGCATTGCGTGTGTCGCGACATAATCGCAGACTGCTTGGATTACAAAGGCTAGTCAAGATAGAGATAGAGTTTAATTTACTCACTCTGATTATGCTTATAGCTATCTTTGCAAGTAGTACGTAAGATCATCGGTGACATCTAAAATTATGGTTCACACTATTGTCTTCTTCATTTTACTTTTTCCACGTCCTTACGTTACTAAAATATAACCATTGTCAATTAATATCGAAAAACAAAACTGTAAAAATGTTAGGGAAGCTTAAGAATACTGTTGCAATATTTTTTGTTTAATAAGTCTTCTAATTTTAATTTCTTACGCTGGACTTAGAAAATTTGTATTTCACATATACAGTGGGTGTAAAAAGTATTCGTACAGCAATAAATTTAACACAAAAGTTCGTGAAACTGTTGTTTACTAATTATTTTTTTATAAATAATGAGTATTAACATATTCTAGGATATTTATCGAATATATGCAGTGCAGAAAAAGATGATTTACTTGAATAACTTACAAAATTAACAAGAAAAAACACAAAATCGACAGAAATACACAAGCAATAACTATTCATACAGTTCTCAATTTGAACTGCTTACACGAGAATTTATAACGTAAACATATCATATCGAGGATCGTGGAACGTCGATCGTGGTCCTTCGTGGATCGTCAGTATGTTTGTCAACATTGGTGATATCAGCAGCATTGAAAATTTCGTAGTATTGTCAGTTACATTTTAGAAATGGGACGAAAGTGAGCGGAAACTACAATAGAAGAAAGAAAATTATTGTTAATTTGCATAATCAATGTAAAAGTTTGGCAGAGATTTCACGCATTGTAAGTAGACCTCGATCTATGATACAAAGCATAATTGATAGGTACGGACCTCGAAAAACACTGAAAAATAACGCAAGAAGTGGACATCCAAGGAAATTTAATGATCATACTGGCCGAATTATTATTCGAGTGGTAAAGCAAAATCCAAAAATAAGTGCAATAAAAATAGTTGAACACCTTAAAAATAATTTAAATACGGATATATCTGTTAGTACTGTGCGTAGTTTTTTACGAAATCAAGGATATCATAGTCGGGTAGCCCGTAGAAAATATTTCGTAAGTGAAACGAATAGAAAGAAAAGATTACTATTCGCAAATAATAATGTCGCTATGCCAATAGAGTACTGGAATAGAGTGATTTTCACAGATGAAAGCAAATTCAACATTTTTGGATCAGATGGAGACTGCACTGTTTGGAGAAAAAAAAATACAGAATTGAATCCAGAAAACTTACGGCCTACAGTGGAACAAGGTGGAGGTTCCGTAACTGTTTGGGGCTGCATGAGTGCAGTTGGGGTTGGCACGTTGCAATTTATCGACGGAATAATGAACCACAGGGTTTATATTGACATTTTAAAGTGCAATCTTCTTTTCAATGCAGAAAAAAATGGGCATTAAAGATAATTTCGTTTTCATGCAAGATGATGATCCCAAGCACACTGCGTACAATACTAGAATGGTGATACTAAATAATGCTCCGACGTATCTAAAAACTCCTCCGCAATCTCCCGACATCAACCTCATAGAACACTTGTGGGATTACCTGTACCTTCAGATCAGAAAACATAACATTTCCTCAAAAGAAGACAAAAAAAAATGCTTTTATAGAGGAGTGAAACAAAATTCCGCCACGCGTAACATCGAATTTAGTTAATTCGATGCCTAAAGGATTGCAGCAATTATAAACGCAAAAGGATATCCTACAAAATATTAATCAATCCTTTTCTATAATTTTCTAATGTTAAATTAATTTAAATTGCGTTTTTTTGTCAATTTCTGGAAACTTAAGAACTGTACGAATAGTTATTGCTTGTGTATTTCTGTCGATTTTGTGTTTTTTCCTGTTAATTTTGTAAGTTATACAAGTAAATCATTTTTTTCTGCACTGCATCTATTCTATAGATATCCTAGAATATGTTAATACTCATTGTTTATAAAAAAATAATTAGTAAACAACAGTTTTACGAACTTTTGTGTCAAATTTATTGTTGTACGAATACTTTCTACACCTACTGTGAGTTCGCAGCTTAGTTATCACTAGACAGCGGATCTTTATACAAAAAATAAAGATTTTTTAAATGTGAATTACAACAAATTGGAGTGAAATAGAAATTTATTTCCTTTCATAAAACTTTTAATAGATTGAAAATAATATAATAGTATCTTTAAATTTTGTTAATATTTTTAGTGTTTTAAATTACACCTACTAATTTTTTCCATGAATGCATAAAATCCGCTTCTAGTTATTACACATACTGTATTGATTTGTTATTTTATAATCTCTACTATTAGTGTGAATCATTTTTAATAATTTTGTGTTGTGAAAAATCAATATTGAAATTGTAATTCTGACGAGGAAGTTTGTATGTAATTATCTGCCTTATACAATATTTTATTTAGCTGATCACATTAGAAGTATTATTAATTATCAACAGAGAAAGAGAATTTTTCGTCTTCTGTTTGTTTTTTTTTAAACTTACACTTGCTGTAACGTAGGTAATCCGGAACACTTACCGAAAGGCCAAAATAATTCAGAGAACTTTTAGTTTCTATAACTACCTAACGAATAAGTTTAGGGAATAAGTAAGTGAGTACTACTTTTATGTAGTGCACAAGAAACTGCATCGATTGGTGCAGTCAAAAACATAGGCGTCTATTAAAGAAAAGTGCAATTACATTTTTCTAATGCACCGATGCACAAAAGTGCTCAAAATTAGTTGTATATTATGCACCATCTAACACCATTCAACTTTTACTTATAACATCTTCTATTCTATGCTGTATAAAGCATGTCGGTTTCATGTAAATTGTACACATAATACTCTAAGAAATGAGTACAGTAACGCCTCGATAGTACGAGATTCGTGTCACAGCAAGACCCGCAGGTTGCGACAGGGTAGACTTTTTCACACCTTTCAAGGACTTGGAGAGACACAATAGGAAACATTAGGAGTTCATTCTCATTCGGTAGTCGAGAGTGCAAGAGACCAGCAAGGGGTCTGTTCTGTACATTTATCTGTGACGCCCTGCGGGACAACAGCCAACCCTAACAGGCAGTAGGGATAAAACGTGACCGTTATCGAAGCGTTACTGTACTACTCTGTTCAAGAAGTTAGTAGAATAATTTTTCGCTACCATTTGGACAACGCTGCAGTGATATGTTCTGGCGAGAAATACTGTTCACATTGTTATCTATAAACAAAATCTCACGAGTCTGAGATAAGCCATTCGCTTATGGCAACGTATTTAGTATACTCATGTTTCTTTCGGTCGTCGCAAGTCTTGAAAAATGTCTGGCCATCAAATGTCTGAACTAGAGTCTTGGACCGTGTTTTGCAAGAATATTTATAACACTGTTAAGGAGCAATGGAAACATCGCTCGAGCTATTTTATATATTTGATTCACAGTCCAACAAAATCAAACTTTTTTCGAGTTTTGCAATACCTGTTGGGTGATGCTTATACACTTTGTCATCCTAAAACCAAATCTGAGAGCAGAATTGCTTCATCACGCAACGTTTTCGAAAAATGTTGGTTTTTGTAAAAATGTCGGATTTTGATACAAAATAACATGTTACGCAAAAACTAAACACGCGAGCAAGTTCAAATTTAAGTCAGGAGATAGAGGGAACTCTCCTCTACATATTCATATATACAATTATATTTTTATGTACTTCCTAATAGTTGTAAATGGTTGTTAAAGTTTGAAAATGTGCCGACGCGGGTACTTTGTACGCTCCATTTTTGTATTTATGTGAAAAATCCTTTATCCAGCAGAAATTTACTATACAGGAATGCATTCTACAGACATTTCTGGTAAAGAAACCATTCACGAAAAGTATTTCGTTCCCTTAGTATACGAGCAGATTAAGAAAATAGTCATTGACAGCGTGTGCGCGACGCGTTCGCGCCAGACGGCCATTGCAGCCTTTTCGCGACTCGCCAGGGCCGTTGCTATGCGTAGTCGACGTTGGTACCACTCAAGTATGTCCTTGCTTACTATGCTTAATTACATACATTTCTTTTTATATACGAGTTATATTCACATTTCACAACTCCGGTTCTTGTTCAATTTTTCAAACAAAGTACTCCATTCGTCACAACGCAGAAGCAGTGACAACTGAGACAGTGACTTGATTGCTTCTATTACATCACCGTATCGTACAATTAGCCCTACCTCGCCGCGCAAACTGATTTAATAAATCTCCGTTACGGTTCGAACATAATAAAGTATTCCACAAGAATAATCTGTTCTTTCGATGCCATACGACGCGGGGCAGATGGGATCACTCGAAATTCATTAGACCCTTCCACCCGCCCTCCTATTTCCAAACTGCGCCGAATGTCAAATCGAATCTCCTCCGTTAAATCCGGTCCACGAATCACTATCCCCCGGCCTGGACACGGGAGTTCATTTTCTCTTTCTTTCCCTCACCCTTGTATCTCCGCACATAGATCTGCTTTTCTACCGATCAGGAGGGTGGCTGGTTAAGTAAACTTCTTCGAACGGCGAACTCCCTGCAAGATTTGTTGAGAAAGAGCTTGAGAGGCGACGATGGAAGAACAAGAAGACGCAATAAAAAGGAGGAGAAGATCGGGACGGGGCGCGATGCAGGTTCGTTGGTAGATAAATGGCCCGCTCTGCTGAACTTCTCTTATAGAGATATTAATCTTTACTCACAGGGGCTTTCCTCTGCTATCATATCGGCTCGCGTCATTCAGCGTTGACCGATACTCCAGCCCTTCTCTGCGAGCTACGATGAAACATACCGAACAGTGTCGCCAGATCAAGACTTGTGTCCCCACTCTAACTTTCCCTTCTATCGCGCTAGTCGCCACGATTTTCTTTCCTCATTCGTAAACTCGTGAAGTAGTAGGACTCGTCGAAAGTGAACACATTAACGCATTAGGATGCGCATCCTTAATCTCTTCTTGAAACGTCATTGGTAATTATGCATAAAAGATTTAAATATATTGTAAACCTCAACATTCTGAACAACTTTTTCCTATACATGTAACCGCCACCCAGACTGTGTGTGTGAGATATTCGCAAAAAACTGCAGCTTCTACTATTGAATTTTGCCTATACGTGCACGCCCGTGGCGCTTGTTTATATTAGTATGGTGCGACCACTCGCCAACTTTATCTGCAAATACATATACAACGTGAACTTTTTACAACAAATGATGATAAAGAATTAGTCAAACGCCTCTTTCTCATGTGTTTTGATGAAATTGAAATATGTTGTCAATGTCATAATTTTGAACAATTGTTCTCTGTAGATGTAACCGGCGCGGCGATATCTTTTAGTTTCCGAGATATTCGCAAAAAAAACCGTCAGATTCACCTTTTTCACCAGAATTCTTCCTATTTTGAATGATTGAATTTGTTCTTTAGGGCGATGGAGGGGCTCCACCCCTGCCCGAAAAAAATTCACACAAACTCGGTTTGAAATTTAGTTTAATGAAAGCGGAGAACAATAAAGTAACTTGAGTTTTGAACAATTTCCGATTTAAATTTACATGAATTTCAGAGTGAGTTTGTGTTAGGTTTTTCGGGGAGGGGTGCAAGGGGCGGGGCGGAGCCTAAAGAACAAATTCGGTCATTCAAAATAGGCAGACAGTGAAAAATTCACGATAGTAACTGTGACAGTTTTTTGCGAATATCTCAGAAAATAAAGAGACCGCCGCGTCGGTTACATCGATAGGAAACAGTTATTCAGAATAATGACCTAGACAACATATTCCAATTTCATCAAAATCTATGAGGAAGAGGCTTTTCACAAGTTTAGCCCAAAATCTAACCCAAAACTAACTCAGACTTAACACGAAAACTAAACCAAATGTAATTTAAATCTAACCCAATCGAATTTTTATGATGTCGTTGTTGGGTTAAATTTGGTCGAAAACTACTAAAAAGTAGAAAAGTCTATAATTTTGAGTAAAGTTAAAATTCATCCCGTAATGTTTTATACTTAAGAAACCAAATCTTCTTCATCATTTCTTGTAAAAAGTTCACACGGTATATAGATCATTTGACGATCGATGTTATATATCTGTAGAAACAGTTGATGAGCGGTCTAAGCACGTATAGGCAAAATTCAATGTGAGAGATTTACAACATATTTAAATTTTATCAAAATCGGTGAGGAGGAACCATTTATACGCAATTATCACGTCAATTTTTTAGTAGCGGTTTTTAAATGTTTTAAGGGAACTGTGTACATTTTTTAATTGCACAAGCTTTTCTGGTATGTACGTACGGCACTTTTCAACAGGTTTTTCTTTTCCATCATAAATATTTGCACAGTTATTAATGTTTCAAAATAAGGATAACGTGAATAATAAGGAAAATCTTTTAAAAATAAACTTATGATTGTTAAAACACTAGAACCGATACAGACATTGTGGCGTTATCCCGGAGTATTTTGACCATTATATTTGCGATCGTTGCAAATTATTATTATTTTATTTTAGACACAGTAAACATTACTAATAAATATACTGCGGATTGCATTAAAATCATTAAAGAAAGAATTCAATTTTTATCTGGATCCTGCTTTGTAAAATTTTTATTGTTCATAAAGATCCGCCGTTCAGAAATGTTAATTAATTTTTCATTTTATTTTGGTTTCTAATATTGTTAATTTATAAATAAGGCAGAATACAAAAAATTAAATATTGATTTTTTTTTTTAGTTAAATAATTGAAAAACCTGAAGTGTTTGACGCTAGGGAAATTCTCCTACGTCCAAAGTTTTCGATCTTCCATCCACGATCACATCATATCCTCCTACCCTCGTAACCTCTTCCTTTTCCCTCCTTTTTCCTCTCTTCGAAATTTTGATTTCTTTCTATAGATTGTCCCCTTCTGTTTCTCGCGACTGCGGGGCTATGAAAAATGGAATACCATATGTCTACGTCAGAGGGGAAGAGCACGGCACAGGACTGACGGATCAAGAACCTTGTTCCTCAAAGTTGGCTCACGGAACCCACAACCGTGGAAACAACTTTTGTTTTCTACATCATTTTATTTATTTCTGGCCTGTGTACATGTTTTTTGAGTTCTTGGCAGGAGAAGTGTTTGATCGAATTATACTTTGAAACTATCACATCGGATGGATTGAAGCACACTGTACAAACATTTAAAACTACAATTACATCGTTTTTAAAAGTTTCAGTAACTGTTCTTAACGCTAGGTTTATGGAGCGTTGAAAGAAACTATTTTACATTATTTTACAAAAATAACAAGAATGTATCTATCCAAATTTTTAGCCATTCTGTTTAGAATGTAGACCTAAAGAAGCAAACTTGTAAAATAATTCCCCATGGATGCAAATTCAGTGCAGTTTTACTCTATATATGTTCCAAATACCTAACCGATAAAAGTCGTAGAACTATCCCACTGTCCCGGGGTATGTATACCCCGAAAGAGGCCATGAAGATCGAGAGACCTCGTTCGCCGAGGAGTGTAATGTAATGCGGGTCGGGTATATCTGTGTGAGACCAGAAGACCACTACTAATCCAATAACAAAACTTCCTTATTTTTCATTATTTTCTATTTTCACTATTTTCCTTTTCTACGTTCGGCGTGGATCAAAGAATAGTCTCCCGGCCAATGTATATTCATGGCTGGACTCGTGTTTTGGACATATATGGAGTAAACCCTGCAATCGTAAATTAAAAATATTTAGAATCCGTAATTTTGACGAGTCTTGTGAAATTAGTGTTATAAATTATTGCAAGTAGGAATAGTCGTATCACGTGGATCACTTAAAAATTAATATAAGAATGACAGACAGAAAAAATGATAGTGAAATGCAAATTACTTAGATTTTTGATAAGGAATAACACGATGAAAGAGAAAGGGTAATACATCGTAATAATAAAAAAATCTCGATTAATTGACAAAGAAAATCTTTTTGTCTTATATTGTCATGAAGAATCATGAACACCTCTTAAATTTTCTTTCAACTGCTGATGAATTCGTATATTCACAGCGAGCTTCTCGTACACAGGAACTCGTACCCATGTTCACATGTGCCCTAAAGAAAAAGTTAAACTATAACTTACATGTATAATACTTACTATTTTAGAAAAATGATGACAGATCTAAAACATCCTATCAAAAAATTTATGTTGACAAGTTCTAAATTTATGTTATTTGTGTTTTTCTGTAATAGTTTTATCGTATTGTTTTTTTAACATTTTTTGCCAAAAAAAGGTATTGGAAAATATTGCATTTTGATTAAAAAAGGATATTAAAAAATACATTACATTTCGATTTCAAAAAGGGCACTGAAATATATTACATTTCGATTCCAAAAGCAAGCGGTAGCGTTAATATTTTTTAAAGTGGTAAGTGGAAGATACAATAAAACTAAAACAAAACTGAATTAAAACTGAACATTGGTTGTGTAGATTAAGATATGAAAGCAAAGGGATTCGCAGTCTAATGATGATACTAATAGCATCCGATTAATAATTCCTTCAGAGAAAGTTCTGACGGTTACACGCGACTTGCTGACTTAATGGATAGTGAATATTAACAATAAGCTTAAATATGTGAGCGAAGTTAGCACATAGTTCAGTTAGTAAATAGTTCTAATAGCATAAGTTGTCATGAGCATCTGAATGTTGGAATTATACAAACAAGATACATCCAGCTTGCGTTATGTTTGACGATAGTAATTGGCTGTTCAGACTTTTTATTGAATAGTTTAAGCGCGAATTCTATTGAACTCTAAAATACTGGTAAATTGTTAAGAAAGAAATACTTCAAATATTATTTAAAATAATATTGGCTCGTAATATAAATATGTTTGATATTATTTTTTATTTATTAATAAAGTACAAAATGATCCAAACGTTCTTATGTCATTTAATGCTTTCCTCAGATCGTTTGGGATTTGCTTATACTCTTTTTGGTTACTATGCTATAATATATGGTTACAGATATACTCATGCGAAAATAGAACTTAGAGGAGGTGATAACTGATTTATTGAACAATGTTCGTGGTAAGAAGACAATTCTCACTTCTAGTATTTTTATTGTTAATATCATCTGTTTCTAATCGTTCATATGATGGTATTAACATGGCGCATTAAATATAACTATGCCATTCGAGTCTAAGTATTCACATCTCTCCAGGTTGCATGGCTAGATTTCCATTTCATGGAAATGAAGTCGCCTAATCAAAATGGGATTCCATAAAAAAAAAAAAAACTGAGCATACGATTTGCGAACGTTTGGCATACGGACACGCTAGGTGGTTATTGCGGTGTCATGGGTGTGCGTTGTTTGTGATGCAATGATGTCGTTGAGGGCAGGTGTGAGGAGGTCCATGGTCTCTCTACCTACGGAAATAAATGCAGTGCGTTAATACATGCATGTACGGCGCCGTCATACTATCGCACTCGCAGTATTCATGTGGGAGCGCAACCGTGTAGATGAGCGCATAAATATACGGGACAACGCGTAAACGCACACTATCACGCGCGAGTGAGCGACCGAGTGGGAACAATATAGTGTTCCATGGGGGTATATGGTGTGGCACGGTGCATGGTATCGCTGAGGTGGGGACAGATCGATAGTATAAGGGGCCTTCCAGACCTTATGGTGCCTCTTCCACCTCCTATTTCTCCTTCTCTTCCTGTTCCCTCTACCTCGCACAGTTCCACGAAATTAACACGTGTTTATATTCCACTTTTTACATCGGAGTTTGATCCTCCTCCGGGAAAGGCTGAGATGATCTTATGTATTAACTGCTTTTGACGATTTTTCCTGCGGCGCAGTGCTTCGATCAATGTTAATTAGCTCGACAAAACTCATAACTTAATCTTGTAGAAAATAGATGCTCATCATATGAACTAATGTCTAGACAATAAGAGCCATAGTACGAAAATTGTGCATACGCTTGTCCATCTGACATTTGCTTAACGTTTACATTCGTTCTAAATGTATTTTTTCAGTAATTCATTGATACGATCTCAGTGTAGCCAAATTTTTTTTGAAATATTGTTGACTATATGACTCTTATATTTCGATTACCCACTGCAAGTATATTTAAAAACTTATTTTTGTTCATGCTAAAAAAAGAAATGTACATAGAACAGTATACATCCTCCTGGCACTGTTATTTTATACATTCATTTGCATTTCTTTCAATATGGGATCATTTTTTAATTTCATTTTAAGTTGTGTAAAATATGAATGTATATGTTTACAATTAGAGGGACCAACTGAATCGCTTTGGTCCTTACGAAGTACAACACTATATTTTTCATTGTTCAATAAAATAATATGTGTATACTATACATAACAATACATATACTTATTTGTTTTTTAAAAAGAAATTAATTATTTTGATTTTCGAGATAAATATTCAGAATATGCTTAGTCAAATAGCATTTTAATAATCAACATAACAGTGTTAGAAATCTTTAAAGATTCGTATAATATGTAGCCAAAGTAAAGTTATGATTCATAATGCTTCTAATAATTTGATCACCTTCTTGTATAGCTTATGCAATTTTTACCCAACACAGAAAGCATGTCTGCTTTCACTGAAAGTATAAACTATTTCATTTTCAAAACTATTAACTCGTCGTGTTGTGAACTGTTTTAACAAAAGAATACTATTATAGTCTGCAGGTTTATCATACATATCAATTGAATGCACAAAGCTAATCTTTTAAGTCCTATCTTCAGTTTGTATTTACATATGCAGTTTTACTTTTAAATAAAGTTTAGTTCAATATTAGCCGATGTGATTGTCTTTTTATGTAAGTGTTTACATTTAGTTAAAATATGTTAATAAATGAACGAATTGTTAATCACTGATAGGAAAAGTTAAAAAACAGAGATGACAGTTTGATTGAAGATCGTGAACGACCAAAGAATTCAATTTTTACCGTAGTATAATCGCCAAAGCTTACTTTAATCAATAATTTTAATATGAAACTTCTACACATCTAGAAGGCAGATATTATGTTTAGCGGACTCAGCTCCAATGACCTTGACCTTGACGGCTACAGGCTCAAAGAGTTTTTTACGATTATCTTGGAAACTAAAAGTTTGGGTAAGCTGGAAAAGTTATTCAACGTCCTTGATAGCATATGTCAAGGTCAAAATCATTGGAGCTGGGTCCGCTAAAGGTAATATTTACCATTTAGAGAAAAATTATGTTTGTTTAAAGTTACTGTTATGAACCGGACATTTCATACGCAACAACCTAATACAGGAAAGTTGCAAGATATTAAGTAAGAGCACAGAAATAATTTTTCAAGTCTCAGCTGTTAGACCTGTTTGATGGGGGTATATGTACATATACTAATACGTAGGTGTATATTGCACGTTTTCAGTTTCACACGTAGCAGTGCGCGAATTATATTTTTGAAATGTGTTACTAAACAGTTTGTAATAAAAAGTAATTATTGTCATAAATAAAGAACGATTATGATAAAAAATTAATATAAATCTTTTCCTTATGTCTAACTTTTTACCCTTTTCTTCTTGGCCCGCCAAATATTTTGAAATTTGCGTTACGGTCCATCTAGGTAAAACTTTGGGAACTCTGATTTAGGAATTGAGTAGTAGCAGAGGCTCGAATATCTAGCGTTCAGAAAGTCACAGTGCGGCCGATTCCGAGTTTCTATGAGGTTACATGAGAAACGATCTCGTACCCAATGGCGTGTCAAGGGAACGGGGTTCGGATATAGTGATTAAAGCGATACTTCCGCTGGTCGTTATCGAGCCGCGAAGATAGCATCGCGGTTCTCGATCACTGTCAGGACGCTTACCCTCGACACCATACCAGAAAACCCCATACCGATGTACTAGTGCTATGGAAGGGTCGCGAGTTCCAGCCTTGTCTTCTTTACTTTATTGCTTCCTAGTTGCTCCTCGTCTTAATTAGATGTAAAGACGCTTCACCAGTGTCGAACAATTTATCCAATTCTGTTTAAACTTTCCTTCTACTTGCGGAACCAGCTAGACAAAGCTTTTTCCCGTTTTATGTATCGAGAATTAATTTCGATAAATATTCGTTAAACTAATAATCACGGGATTGTGGATCTTTATCTTAAGTAAAGAAAAAAAAATTGTTTAAGCGTTGTTCCTTTGTGTAAAAATTGTTTAAGTCATTCTTAGGAAATTGAAGTTAAATGGAAATGTATTTCCCCTTTCAATAATTTAAATAAATAGAAAAAACGTATCGACATTATTCAATTTTTTAAATGCCTTTAAAAATCTACAGTCTAATGACAGTTGAATGGACACAGGGCTATGTGAAACTAAATTTGTATAGATTAAATTGACAATAATGAAAAAATAAAAGTGCATTAGGTTGTCTCAAAAATTCATTTCATTTTTTATTAATACACACAATGCGAATTCAAAATAGTTGATTAAGAAAGTAGATTGCATGGCTATGCAAAACAAAGCTTAGGAAGTAATAAAACGTAACGAACAGATGATCACGTTGTTTATACAGAGTGGAGCAATAACTATGTCCAGTTCGAATATTGCCGTTATTTGTAATAATAT